>JACEHZ010000110.1:195000-401717 GCA_017893485.1 Hemerocallis citrina | reverse complement strand
TGATTTTGTTGAGCTTAACAACAAGGAAGAAACTAGCAAAACAACAACATTGTTGAGTCCTAATGGCAAAACATGAAAAGTTGGGTTAATTAGAGTAGGGCAGAATCATGTGTGCATTGGTGGAGAGAAGTGGAGAGAATTCACAGGTTCTAATAAACTAGAAGTAGGATATATGTTAGTGTTCCATTACAAAGGGAATATGTTCATCTTTTTCCTGTTAATTTCATTACATTTGTGATCTTTTTTAGTATGATATATATAGATTTGCTTATGCTAATACAATACCCACATATCCAAAAAATATATACCAGGTTCTTTTACAAGTAAGGTCAAGGTTAAGGTTAGGGTTGTGCTAACCCTACGATAACCCTAACCCTAACCCTTAACCCTACTCTGCTAACCTTACAATAACCCTAACCCTACATTAACCCTAACCCTGACCTACAGATCTTGTTTTATTGATTTTTATTGGTTATATACAGAATATCTATAAACTTTTTTGTGGAAACTTATTACCTGTCTGCTCCCAACAACCACTAATTAATGATAAACCAAAACCAGATCTTACCGCAAATATCTTTCTTGCAATAACCTAGACCCTACAATAACCCTAACCAAACCCCTGACTCTCGCTAACCCTAATCTTAGCCATAACCCCCGTTAACACTAATTACCAAACTGATTACCCTAACCCTAACCCTAGCCAAGTCGAGAACACCCCAATTTATCTCTTTTTGGCCTAGGGTCCAAAGCCGTTGTTGCAGACAACGGCCTAGGTTAAATACCTTAGGCCGTTGTCTCTAACAACGGCCTTGGTTTTAGTTTAATACTTTTAAAAAGCAAAAAGTCATAAAGGACCCCTTTATAACTTTGCCTTAAGCCGGTGTCTCCAATCACGGCCTAGTATGAAATTTTGTGGATTTATACATTATCCTCTAACTCTTTACGCACAGTCTTTGTGGAAATTTATACAAAAGATAGATAATCTACACTTGTATATCGTAAAGGTATATTTGTTTATTTTCCCATTACTTCCACCTTTCAAAGTGACTCGAAGAACTACACACAATTACTTCACGACGAGATTCCACATCCAAAATTTTCACAGAAGCAACAATTGGCGGTAGTGTTTTAGAGTAATCTTTGAACTTTTTTGGAATACTCTTCACATTGGTTTATACATGTGGTCAAATATGCATGTGGTTTTCTGTTACGGTTTCCCAATACATGATGGTCCCTATTTAGACCATTTTTTCCCGAAAATAACCAGATCTAGTTCTTGATGGCCAAGTAGTTTGATCTGATTACTCTCTGCTCAAAAGCGAACTGAATCTTTTTTATTTTGATTTCTTCTTGTCCCATCATAATTATTGGATATTTTAGGGTACATGTGGGGATGTACATGTGGTGATGTAGTTTAGGTTTTTCCCATATTGAAGTGTCTGCAATAATTATCCTTCTTGGTCTCTAACTGCACCTTCTTCCCTTCTGTCTCTATTAACAGAGGATCTGCACTACTCTGTTCATAATATCTCTAATGTACATGTAAGGATCTACTCTTTCATTGTACATGTGGTTTTTTCCAAGTATGGTTCACATGTGGGGAGCTACATGTGGTTTTTTCCGTTACATGTGGGGGTTTTACCTTATTGGTTTTTTCCATAATGAACTTGTTCTACTACATGTGATCACACCTCTTCTTCCCAATCTTGTGGAATTCTTCCCAGTTGCATGTCTGGAGAATGTCTTTAGGAACATCTTCATTGTAAACAACATAAAAAATACTGGATATTTTTGATATTCGGAGATGGGTTTTTGAATTTTAGGAGAGTATTTTCGGAAGAGTGCAAAAAGTGGGAAAACTACATGTGGTGATGTACATGTGAATTTTTCAATTTTGGTCTTACACTACATGTGGGAATATACATATGGTCAAAAAATTAATAATATATAACAAAAAAAAACCAAAAAATATAATATATTCGTTAGTTACGTGGCTAAAATGAAATAAAAATATAAACAAAAAATATAGATATGAACGTCTATTTTGTAGAGTTCAGAAGACAATGCACGTAAAGAGTGGAGAGACACATGTGATTAATGATAGAACTTAAATATCCATAAACTCTCTACTGGAAACTTATTACCTATCTACTCCCAATTACAAATAACCCTACCCCAACCCCTACAATGAAGCCAAAACAAACCACTAACCCCCGCTAACCCTAACACTACCCTTAACCCCCTTTAGCACTAACCCTAACCCTAACCCTAACCCTAACGAATCAAATAGTTTTTTTTAATTTTTTCTGAGTTGTTATGTACATATTAAAACAACGTGATTATGTAGTGGTTAGTTAGGTGTAGTCAAACTAAAAAATAAAAAAAAATTAAAATTGTTATACATGCCAAGTTCTCATCTATCTTTTGTATAAAGTTCCACACAGATTGTTCGTAAAGAGTGAAAAGAAAATTAGAAAAAGCAAACAACCAATTAATTTTTGGCCTACTTCCTAGGCCGTTGTTGGAGACAATGGCATAGGGTATATAGGTTAATATTGGGGGGTTCTTTGACCAGTTGCTATTTTTAAATACCAACAAGTCGAGAGCATCCCAACTTGTATGTCTTTTTGGCGTATAACCTAAGCCGTTATCTCCAACAACGGCCTTGGGTATAAACAATAAAGTGGCACCACTCTCTGACTTGTTGCTATTTTTAAAGCCAACAAGTCAGAAAGCAAGACAAATTTTCTATATTTTTCACCTACAACTTTGGTCATTGTCTGCAACAACGGCCTTAGGTATATCTATAAACTGGAGCTGCTCTCTAACTTGTTGCTTTTTTTAAAGCCAACAAGTCAGAGAGCAAGACAAATTTGTAACTAGTGCCTAGGCCGTTGCTTGGCACAACGGATTAGGTTTAAAAAAATATATATATACATTTATACAAAGCAGCTGAAGCTGCTACACTTGAAAATATCACCAAATTCCAAACACTTTGCCATCACCTACATTCTCCGAATAAATTCATATCTACAACCGCCAAAATTACCAACCATAATTGACTATTAGAAAATAATAACAACAACATCAACTAAACTTACACTTACGAACCACATTTTCCAATAATTAGTTACAACGGGTTAAAACCCACAAAATCAAAAAACAAAATTTACAACCTCCAAATTGCATTGGCTAAGGACCGGGCGTGTAATGCTGTGGTGCTCGCCTCTTCCGAGCAGGGTTTCTGTGCCGTATCGTGGTTGGCGAGTCGGGGATTTGTTCAGATCCTCCCTCCTCTTGTTGTACATCTCTGACAACTCTCTCCCCACTCTCTTCATCCTGTGCTTGTTCGTGAGATGGATGTGAAGTTGAAGCTTGTTGTTCTCTGATCTCATGGTCCTGTTGCCCCATCAATGCAGCTGGCATACCCCTCACACTTTTACGTCTGCCCCTCGGTCCGTGTAATGCTCGATCCAAACGTTCGGCCTCTCCCAAAACATCCATATTGCTACGGCATGAAGAGAGCATCCTCTGAGCAAACGTCTTCAGAGCCGTGCCCACATTACTTTTTAGTACCTCCGCGCATTCTTTTGCCATGTCCATCGTGTTATCAATCTGAATCAAGAAAAACCAACAAAAATAATTACACAAATTCAATAATTTAAAGAATTCATGAACTTAACGTATAACGAACATTAAATTAAATATGAAGATTGAAGTTACCACTGTACGTATAGCTGTGGCCTTCGGTTGGAACATCGGTTGTGAACTGGAATATGCGGGTGGTGGTTCAATCTCCCTCTCCTCAATTTCTCGTTGAATACCAGCAGGTAGTACTGTATCGGGAGAGATGTACAAACGTGTATATTGTCGGAACCAAGTCATATACTTTCCTTGCACTCTTCCATCGTACTCTGGAACATTGATGAGTACAAGTTCAAACCGTCGCTCGTTCCATTCTGCAATGTGAACACGATGGTAATCTGCCCAATCATGAGTAGGCATGCGGTCGGTACCCCTAACGGCGTGTAACTCATGATCGTATAGGTTTGTGCAGCTTGGGGGACTATCTTGTTGAAGATTGAACTGACGAAGGACTCTCTCCGGTCGTGGATACTCCACTATACCGAAGTTGATGAGGGGAGCCGTCGTCAGCCACAACTGCGATCCGGTGGTGCACATTGGCGGTAGTCTTCCCACCCGCTCGGGTGTATACGGTGCCCAAATCACGAACTCTTCACGTAGTTGGTCGAGCTCATCTCTGTAGTACGTTATTACACCCTTGGGGTTGTCCTTGTAACTCCTTGTACCAGCCCAATATACCCCTATTGGTGCTAACATAGCAGAATCTTCAGGTTGGGCCATCCAACCGGCCTTGGATCTCCTAATGCGGGGACGACCCAAGTGTAGTCGCTCCCAGGACCAAATCTGTAACAAAACCATCGGTCCGGTCATTTCTGATGATTCTAGCGCTACATGACACAATGCCCTGTATGGCGTTGCCAACGCGCAGCTTCCCCAGCTGTACCGGCCAGCTAAGCCTAGGTCGGTGAGCAATTGTAGGTACATGAGGTGCACCGTATCGCCCGATGAGTTAGGCAATAGAGCCCCTCCGATCACCATTAGAATGTAGGCTCTGGTGTAGGACTGTACATAGTCGTCGGGCGATTCGTTGGTCAGCGTCCCATCAAAACGTCCCTTCAACCAAGATAGTCGGATTGATTGTCCTTGGAAAATGTCACCATCTTCCGCAGCCGCCTCATCAAACTCTGTACCGAGCAGTTCATTGCACATCTCTATTTTATCAAAGTTAATATTACCCATCACGGCCAACCCATCTATTGGAAGACCGGATATCATCGCTATATCCTGTAGCGTCACATCTCTCCGACCGGTAGATGGAACGTGTGCGACTCTGGCCTCTTGCGCTCCACGAGTGCCGAGAGAAGTGCTCGGTCGAGTTTAACATTCTCCATCATGCTGATTCCATAGAAACCGGCCGCTACAAGGTACTCGTGGGTGCGTGGATGAACCTTCATGGTCTCGTGGGTGCGGAAATTACACCTACGCGTCGTCCCACCCCACACTTCCATGGATCTGTGGCGATCTTGCAAGGTCAGTTCACCGGAATTTATTGATCCTGGACCACGACGTCCTCTCATTGGAGAGGATGCACCAACCTACACGAACCAAAAAACATAATTATTATTAGTCTAAAATAAATATCACTAAATACAAAATTAGGGACAATACAAATTATTAGTTCTCACATTCTCTGTGGAATGTTCCCCCCGTGCTTCCTGGGATGTCCTTCCCCTTCCGGTTCTCCTCGTTCTGGCCATTTCTCTGTGATAAAGTTTGCATATATGAAACTAATTACTCGCCGAAAATTAGCAAACATAAACCAACGCGATGAAAAAATTTCAAGAGTTGGCTTATACGCGTCAAAACAACACAAACGAGATGCAAAAATTCCTAAATTTCGCTGTCAACTAGGGCACACCAAACACAAGCCAACGCAACTTGTAGAAGCGAGTTCCGACCCACGGTTTGAAATATACGCCCGTGTATCACTTTCACTCTTTAAAATAGAGCGGGAAGCGATACACTGACGTATCTCGCAAAACGTGAGCCGGAACTCGCAAATACAAGTTTCGTTGCGTTGTGAATGGTTAGACCAACCTACGTGCACCATTTCAAATTTTTTCGACTTCGTTTAAGTATTTTTGTATTGCAACCGTACTAAAAAAAAAATGCGAGGTCTGTTGAAGTTTTTTCATATATGCGTAAAAAAAACATAAACGAGTTGCAAAAAATCCCAAAATTGGACTTTGAGTCGGGCTCCATCTCCAACTTGCCAACGCAACTAGTACATGGGAGTTCCGAACCACGGTTTGAAAGATACGGCCGTGTATCGTTTTCACTATTGAAAACTTCGCGGAAAGCGATATATAGACGTATCTCGCAAACCGGGGGTCGGAACTCGCATGTACAGGTTGGTATGACTTGTGAGTGGCGAGACCAACCTACTCGCTAAGTTTCGTTTTATTTGGACTTCGTTTAGGCTATTTTCACCTCATAACGTATTCCACAAGTTCCGAGGTGGATTAAAGGTTTTTTTATATACGCGTCAAAATAACAAAAATGAGAAGGAAAATTTCGTAAATTTTGGCATCAACTCTGGCACACCAAACACGACCCGCCGGAACTTGCAGAGGTGAGTTTTGACTCTCGGTTTGAAAGATACGACCGTGTATCACTTTATATCAGTTGTATTGAATTAAAATGATAAACGGACGTATCTCACAAATCGTGAGACGGAAATCGCCTCTACAAGTTCCGTTACCTTCTATGCGTTCCAACAACGGCCTACTCGTACAAATTGAATTTTTTCATCTCATTTTTTTTTCATCTCCTATATTCCACCACTACATCTACGAAAATGTCAACAAAATGTACACAACATACATGATCACAGAGCTAATTGTATAGTCTCTAAATGATAGACTACACTACTACGCATAATACCAAAAAACCCAACTCCAAAATTGGAAAAAAAATCAATAAGATCAAAAAGTTCATTATAGTAAATTAGGATTAAGAAAATACCTGGTCCAAAGAGAGAGATAGAGAGTTGGCGAAGATGTGAGAAGCCGCTGCACGCTGTTGTAGACAAAGGAAGACAATTTGTGCTAGGGTTTAGATGATTTGGGAATTTAGATGTGAAGTTAGGGTTTGCTGTATTCGGGAGAGGAAGAGAGAGATAGGGAGCTTTCCACAAGGGGCGGAGATCGAGAAGGCACAGAAATCGATGCCAAGGAGTTGGGAGAGTGAACTAGGGTTTGGGGATGGGTTTCGGGAGCTCGAGAGAAAGAAAGATAGTGTTTGTGACGAAGTGAGGGAGATGAAGCCCTGAGTGTGTACAAGTGTTTGGAAAAACACTTGTACATACCTAGGCCGTTGTTTCCAACAACGGCCAAGGTATGTTTTTTTTATAAAAAAAACAACCTAGGTCGTTGTCTCAAACAACGGCCTAAGTGATTTTTTGGGAAAAAAAACTCCATGCCAAGAAAACGCTAAGTCTCAAACATTTTTTGGCGTGAAGTGACGAAATTACCCCTCCGCTTTTCTCAGCGTTAGTGGGATGTTTAACGGGTCCAGATCTGATCCATTCATCATCATCAAGGCAGATCGGACGGCAGAGAGGGTTGTTTTCCAACCCGTTGAAAACGAACCCATTTTCAACTGAGCAAATCCCTATATATATATATATATATATATATATATATATATATATATATATATATGGTGAGAAGTTGGTAGTTAGCTCATAGGAGGTCTATGGGGGATGTTACTTGGGATATAATTGGCCAAGATTAAATGAGATGAGATGTGAAGGAGGTGCGTTGGCTGGATGTGGAGGTGGGGCCCAGGTGGTGGAGGTGTGCCATGCACGTGCTTAGAGTGTCTGTGTGTGATGCAGATTAATCTCACGTCAGAAAATAACTTGGGAAATGAGTGAGTTAAATTGTATTGCCAATGAACAAAGGGCACCAACCAGTCATGACACTTTTTGAGAGGCAGCCTGTGGTGGGCAGTTGTTAGACTTTGTTTGAGCGGGGCCCGGGGTGTTACACTTTTTGAATGAATCCTCCCATACTTAATTGAGTCACTTGTGACTGTGTGCCTATTTGATCAAGAGCTTGAGACATAAGCTCATCTGTGATCTCATCTGCATCCAAAATCAAAGCAATTATTATAATCAAAGAAATGTATCACATAAAAAATTGTAAAATATGTTATCATAGCTTAGACAAAAATTACCATCTGTTGATGTCACCTCAACTTTTAAGCGCTCCTTAGATGGAGATCGTATTTTCAATCCAGTGTCTCTATACTCTGCATTTAGCCCCTTGCCGACACCACTATCCCCACACTATGCTTCCACAATTTTGGCAAAACCACTATCTCCACATGACCCATCCACCCCCTTCGGTGTATCACTGTCCCCACAAAGCCCTTCCACCCTCTTGGTTCCATCAATGAACATATATACGTACCCCACATGAGGTTCTATGTTATGATCTTCGCACACCTTTTTCGTTGTTGTATGGTCATTTATAAATAGAAACTCTCTGCCAATTCCCCTTCTAATAGTCTATAGTAGATGCAATTGTCTTCATTATAGCAGCCACATTTCCTTAATATGAATTTCAAGGATTCTTAATCACACAACCTAGGATGTATGAACCGATATAATTTCTTCTTTCCACCAACATATTGCCAGCCAGAATTTTTCACAAAGCATCCATCCCAATGAACCCAGACTGCTAACACCATCCTCCTATTAAAATGCAATGAACACATAAATTTAATCTAATTAAGCAAATATGTTCAGAAATTCAAATGAAATAACTTCTCAAAATGAGTTCAATTGGTGTGTACAAGATGGACATCATCTTCACCAAACAACAAGAAAATTAAAATTAAAAAGAAATCAACAAAAAAGTAACCTTTTTTTCTCTTCCAAAATCCTAACTTTTCTATGCTACAGTGCCCCCCAATGCAAAAGTAATTTGGGTTTGTCCAAATCCTAACACCCCCCCCCCCCCCCCCCCGTGAAAAAAAATTAAAAAAAAAAAGTTTATGATTCCCAAAACCACTAACACCATCCCTATAAATAGATTTTGCTAGCTAAGAACAATCGAAAGGAAGAAGGAAAGATAATGGACCACTCACCTTGTTCAACTTCAATTGTGGGAGCTACCTCTGATCTTACAAGATTGTTCTTTCTATCGAGCTCTAAAAGTTGTTCTTGTTGGGTCGCCACCAGCAAAGAACCAGGAAGACATCACACATGGAGAAAGATCGAGATGGGTTGTCGTAGTGGAAGGGACTGATTTGGGGGTTGATTTGGTGATTTCGGGTTGATTTGGGAATTAAGGCTAGATTTGGGGAAGAAAGGCTTTTTGAAGAAAAGAATAAGAAAATAAGAAGAAAAGGGGGTTTAATTCAGGTAGGGGCAAATTTGTCCTTTTTTAAGTCACGTGTGATGCACTTGACAAAAAGTTAGCAGAAACTTTACGAGGTCGAAGTGTGTTTTTTGAAAACATGCTTGATGGGAGTTTTTGACGCAAAAAAATAGTTTAGGGGGGGTTTCTGCAAAATGGCCATAGTTCAAGTTTTTTTTATATTTAAATTGCCTTTATCTCGATAAAATTGATTGTAAGATACCTCACATGCACTAAAAAATAGACTAAGAACTGTGGACTGGTGATTATAAAATATTTTAAGTCATTAAATATATGTCACGCCCTGCTTCTCAAAATACGGGAATATGAGTCCGTGATTGAGGCCCAACGAATGATATTAACATCATCCATAAGCTGTAACAGTCTTAACTCAACAATATAAAAATGAAATAATTATAACCACGCAGATAAAAATAATCACATAAAAAATTACTGAGATTAAACATGCAGTAGTCCAACATAATAACCAATAACTGGAAAAATAAACAACAATTACGGGTCAACAAGCCCGAGATACAAAGTTTAACAAAAAGAATAACAGTGCGATAAAAGAATAACATGGAAGAAGATAATTTATTTTAAAGCAGCTCCTGCTCCAATCCTAGAAGAATTGCTCACCAATGCCTCCTCGCAAATCTCCTTGTGCACCTGTAGCTGGATAACTAGAGTGGAAAAGAGTCCTTAGAGCAAGTATGGACAGCAAGTAGTGAAAAGCAAAGAGTAAGGGAACATGGTACATCAAGGAGTATGAAGCGAGACCAAAGTTCAAAAGCTATAACAATATCAATAAACAATGGTCAAGTGTACAAATGTCAACTTAGGTTTATTAGCATTTTATTTTCCTATCTAGTGCACGTACTACAGCATCCAATACCACAGATTCGGTACACGCAAAACAGTGTATGTTTTAGATATAGTGGTGGGATCTACAGAGCGTGTGCTCGGTATAACAAGATAACAAGATAACAAAACAACAAGTTTACAAGTCCACAAGTAATTCTCCACCTTCCATGTCAATAGTACAAGTACACAAGAAGGGTCTTACCGAGTACATTTTCTGAGATTATCCACTAACAAGTCAACCTTTATTAACCTCGGCTTGTTTAATATTTTATTATTTCATTCATGGTCATGAAAGTGTATGTAAGAGTGTCAAGGCGACGATAGGACTGCAACAAAATGATACCATGCATGATAAATACAAGTGATTGTAAATCTGAAAAGGGCAGGCACAACAGTACTAAAATAGTAGTAACTCACAAACTACAACTCGGAATTCGATTCCATCGAAGGGACAGTAAACAAGACATCCAGGGCTACAATATATATTCAGCAAGTTTTTAATAATTCTGAGTGTAACTAGGTCAATTATCCGAATCTTTACAGGTTAACTGTTCTGGCAGCAGCTTACCGTCAAAACTTTATGGGTGAAAACTAGGTGTAAAATCAATATAAAAATCTACAAAAATTAGGAATGGATCCCAAGTATGTTTACTAAGTTTCTGGAGATTTACAAGTCATTACATTACTGTTATCATGGTGTTCCAACTGAAAGTTGTGTCGGTGTTTCTTAAATTGCAATCTGGAAAATACAGACCAGCAGTGACTAAAACTGCGATATCTCACAGTTCACAGATCGGAATCAAGAACCGTCAAGTGATTTGGAAACTAGACTCATTAGGCTACAATTCTCTTTTATATGATTTTGGTTGATTCCTATTGTAACAGGGTCGAAACCGCAGTACAAAACAGAATATGCAGCAAAACATAACAAAGGTCATCATATATATATTTGTCAAAGTGAATAATTAACATGTTCTTGTTACCATGAAATGCATTAACATTAAGGTACAGCAAGTTGAGATGAAATTCTACTTTATACAAGGCAAGATTATCATGTCACGATTCAATTCTCGAGATCTCAATCAATCAACATGTATTCATATCATTATAACTCATATGCAAGTTCTAGTCAATTTGTTCATGTCGTGTGTGCATGCAAGTTTGGGTTTGAATGGATGAATATTGACACGAGTCAAGGATACTTCGGGTTAGCTCGTGTAAACCCTAGATATCCCCAACGAAAGGTATACAAAGCAATATTAAGATAATCGAAGTCGAACTACTTGTGGAGGAGATCAACAATCTTGAACTAGAAAAATAAACGAGTTCAAGTAGACTTGTCTTTTGCGTGAGAGATTCGAATAACTAGAATAATGGGATTAGAATCCCGGGCGACGATCCAAAACACGGGCGAGACACGTGCAACGGCAAAACAGCGAACACCTGATCCATACAAGATCCCACAATAGTAAAACATAGCAACAGCACAACACAGCCAAGGTCGGATCCCAACAAACACCCAACAGCAAATATCGGATCCGCTACCCCAGAACACCTCACACCAAAAACAGAACAATCCCCTCTCTTCTTCTTCCATTCGACAAAGAGAGAGCGCGATGGAGGGAGAGGGAATGGCAGTGACAGCGACGACTCAGGGGTGGCTGACGAAGCCGGCGGCAAGGCGATTGCGGGAGGCAATTGCGAGGACAGGGGCAGGGTGGTCGGAGCAAGTGGTTGACGGCAGCACAAGGGGAAACAGTGGAGGTGCGGGTGCAGCGCTCGGGGCTGAGGTTGAAGGCAAGGTCGCAAGGGAGGGACGGCCCTCCGGTGATGGGAATGTTGGTGATGGCGACTGAGTCGAGCGGAAGGCTCGAGCGGAGCGACGAGGAAGATAGGGGAACTTCGAGGAAGACGATGGCGGAGGCTTCGCAAAGGTGGTGGCAATGGCGGAGCGAAGGTGGTTCAGGCGAAGTGGGTAGGTTCGAGCGGAGGCTCGATGTTGAAGACAAGCGGAAGGTGAACAGTTGGGTTCGTCGACAATGGCGAGCGATGATGAATGGTGACGCGAGAAGGTGGATTAGGGTGACGACTCTCGGGGCTGGAGCGGATGAGGGAGAAGACGACTGCGGCGGTTGGTTAAGGTGAGCGGGAGACGATGGCGATGATGACGAGCGGGGGAAGTCGAGGCATCGATGAGGCTGAGAGGAGCAGTGACGAAGGTGGGCTTTGGGGACGACGACGACTAGTGGTGCGAGGAAGGAAACAGGATGGCGAGCTCCAGGGGGTGGTGAAGGCAGGGTGCAGCAAGGGCACGGCGAAGGGGCTCGAAGATAGGGATGACGGCAAGCAGGGCTGAGCGGAGCGGGATGGCGGAGGTTGGAGGCTCTCGATTCGAGGAAGACGAAGGGGAAGGGGAGATGCTCTATTGGGTTTCGAAACAGAGAAAAGAGAAAGAGGGTGGAAGGGAGAGAGAGAAGGGGGGAGGGGTTAAATAAAATAATAATATAATATATAATATAAACGTGGGTAGTTAAGAAATACGGGGGATTGTGGGGGAGGAGATATGGGTTAGTTATTAGGGAGTATATAGGTTTCTGGGTTTAGGTAGACTAGGATTTGGGTTCAGGATTCAATAAGGAGATGGGTTTGGGTAGATACTTAGTATGGGCTTGAAAATGGATTGGGCTAATAAAAAATAACAAGGATAATAATAATAATAATAATAATAATAATAATAATAATAATAATAATAGTAATAATAATAATAATAATAATAATAATAATAATAATAATAATAATAATAATAATAATAATAATAGAATAATAAATTGCAACAGAAGGCCCACAACAAGTTCAAGGCCTAAAATATATTAAAATAGAAAAGAGAACATTATAAAATACAAGAAAAATCCGTACAACTGGAAATAGTGGTTACAAATCCTACCCACCTTACAAAAAAAATTTCGTCCTCGAAATTCATTATGGCAGGCAGCAGGACAAAACAGAAGCAAATTTAAGAAATAACAAGCCAGGAAAATTAGAAAAAGAAAACTCAAGTGATGGAAGCACCAGAATAAGAAAAGGGCATAGATAAGACCGATGTTGAGTAATAAATTGACCAAAGATGACGAGTGAAAAAGACGAACAAGATCTGAACGATGCAAAGAAGAAGGAACAACAAGACAATCATGGGACTTGTAGGTTATGGGTCCACCACGCTTCCACTGCGCTACTCCGATGGTGATGTCCCAAGCACATACATATCGCTGTAAGCCACATGACACCAATCGACGAACCGAGCAAGAAGACAAGACTGAGACACCAGGATCAAGAAGAGTATGGGCTCAAGATAGATATAAATAAATAATGCAAAATGATTGTAAAGTTTGGTTTCAATTTAAATAATTAAAAGATATGCTATAAATCAAAACTAATGGGCCTAAAAAAATAAAGACAAATATTAAAAATAAAAATAATAATATCAATAATAATAGAATAATAATAACAATAATAAAATAATAATAACAACACATATTAATAATAAAAATAATAATACCAACAATAATAAAATAATGATAACAATTATATTAAAAATAATAATAGCAATAATAATAACAGTAATAAAAATCATCATAATCTTACTGGTAATAATAATAATAATAAAATTAAAAATTTTAACAATACTGATACTAATGATAATACATACATGACATAATAGGATTCAATACATTCATGAAAATAATGCAATAATAATAACAATAACAATAATAAAAATAAAAAACAATATTAACAATACTGGTAAGAATAATAATGCAAGACAGAATATAATTTGGGTTCAACTTTTTTTTTTCTTTGTATGAAGTAATTCAATATTAACAACAATAATAAAATAATGAAAACAACAATAATAATAGCAATGGTAATATCAATAATAACAATGATACCAATAATAATAACGAAAACCATAGCAATAATAATAATAGTAGTAATAATAACATTATAAAACAAAATAAAAATTTGGCTTGTCAACTCTATAAATAAATCAAACAGGAAAATATATTGTCGATCAATTATAAATGGAAAGTGAAGTCAAAATACACCATTAATCCCTAATCGTAAGAAAATAGGAAGACTATTCACATAGAATAAGAAGTCAAAAGTGAAAAGATAAAACCCAAATATAAAAATCTTGATAACCATACAAACAATAAAGGAACACAAACTTTAAAGGTTATATAAAAAAAATAGTTTTGGTAAAATAACCAGTCAAGATACATAGAAATACGAATAAATTTAGCTAAGTAAAGAAATATTAATAACAATGAATGTAAAAGTTTTATTAACTTCTTATTAATGAAACAGGGTGGCTTTATTCCACCTTTTCCCTCAAAAAAAAACAATCAATGTAAAATACATATAATAATTAGTGAATGTTGACATTATAATCAATACTCGAAAAACACATTAAAAGGTAACGAGCAAAATAGGCCAAAATATATATATGCAAGAAGACTTAAAAGGAGTTCATTAAATATTACAAAAGTAAGCGCCACATCATTAATTAGGACGTGGAAACAAAAGTAAGTGAGAAATTTAATATGTTAAAGAATTGGAAAACAGTGGCAATAAATAGTAATTCGCAAAAGAACGAAAACTTAGACCATAGTTGATGTACTCAATCTTGACATAAATGTATTAAAAAAAATTGTAAACACAAAATAGAGTAAAATCAACTATACTAGTTCAAATTGTATGGAAACATAAAGTGTAATTGTATAAACAAAATGTCATAAAGAAAATATTTCTTTACCATTAGTTTCATTATATAAGTAAAAAGTCTTGAAATATCAATTAACAAATAGGTAGGAAATCTTGCCTCCTTAACATTAAGTTGCATGTTTGCCTTCACGACATCAGGTTGCAGGCTGCCGTCTGGATATTCGGTTGCACATTTTTTGCCTCCCCGACATCCAGTTGCAATTTGCCTCCATTGACATCGAGTTGCATATTTGCCATCTCGACATTAGGTTGCATCGAAATGGTAAAATGGAAGATGTAACCTTCCATATGCACAGGGATAGGGGATATTTAATTTAAGTATGATGTTATGTTTTAAAATTCGTGATATAAAAATAGTGGAAAGGTAAGAAATGAAGTTGAAAGTCACACAATGGAATATCAAAATAGATGTATAGATTATAAATATCAAACACAATAGTACAAAATAGTAGTAATGAAAATGATTTATAAAAGTATGGAGAAAAACGGAATGAAATACATCCTAAGCACAATGCAAATGTAAATGAGAAAATAAATATGTAGTATAGCAAATTTAAACAATAAATATATCATAAAAATATACAGTAACGTAGGAATTAAACAAGCGGCTAACATGTCAGTGAAGATCCACCGATGCCGATCGACAAATCAAGTGGGAAGAAAAGAATGGACAACTCCAGAATCAAGGAATATGGGCACAAAAGAATAAAATTATACTCAGTAAGGAATCAATGAAGATGAGGACTGCAAGGGACGGAAGGAACCAATGATTGAAAGACTTGAATAAGAAGGGATCAAAGAGAAATCCAATAAGATGAGTAACCAAATACATGTTGTTTATTACATGTTCATGTGATTAGCGCGGTGCACATATTGTTGAGTTAAACCTTGCTAGAACCAAACTTGACTAACGTATTAGCCAAACATGACTAACACATTAGCAAAACCTAGCTATGATGCCACTAAAAACCTGTCACGCCCCACTTTCAAAAATACGGGAATACGAGTCCGTAACTGAGGCCCAGCGAATGATATTAACTCAACAATATGAAAAGAAATAATCATAACCACGCACATAAAAATAATCACATAAACAATAACTGAGATTAAACATGCAGTAGTCCAACATAATAACCAACAACTGGAAAAATAAACAACAATTACGGGTCAACAAGTCCGGGATACAAAGTTCAATAAAAAGAATAATAATGCGATAAAAGAATAACATGGAAGAAGATAATTTATTTTAAAGCAGCTCATGCTCTAATCATAGAAGAACTGCTCACCAATGTCTCCTGGCAAATTTCCTTGTGCACCTGTAGTTGGATCAACTAGAGTGGAAAAGAAAATGTCCTTAGAGCAAGTATGGACAGCAAGTAGTGAAAAGCAAAGAGTAAGAGAACATGGTACATCAAGGAGTATGAAGCGAGATCAAAGTCCAAAAGCAATAACGATATCAATAAACAATGGTCAAGTGTACAAGTGTCAACTTAGGTTTATTAGCATTTTATTTTCCTATCTAGTGCACGTACTACTGCGTCCCATACCACAGGTTCGGTGCACGAAAAATAGTGTACGTTTTAGACATAGTGGTGGGATCTACAGAACGTGTACTCGGTGTAATAAGATAACAAGATAACAAGTTCACAAGTAATTCTCCACCTTCCATGTCAATAGTACAAGTACACAAGAAGGGCTCTACCGAGTACATTTTCTAAGATTATTCACTACTAAGTCAACCCTTATTAACCCCGGCTTGTTTAATATTTTACTATTTCATTCATGGTCATGCAAGTGTATGTAAGTGTGTCAAGGCGACGATAGGAATGCAACAAAATGATACCATGCATGATAAATACAAGTAATTGTAAATCTTAAAAGGGCAGGCACAACAGTACAAAAACAGCAGTAACTCACAAACTACAACTCGAATTCAATTCCGTGTAAGGGATAGTAAACTGGACATCCGGGGCTACAATTCATATTCAGCAAGTTTTTATTAATTCTGAGTGTAACTAGGTCAATTATCCTAATCTTTACGGGCTAACTGTTCTGGAAGCAGTTTACCGTCAAAACTTTATGGGTGAAAACTAGGTGTAAAATCAATATAAAAATCTACAAAAATTAGGAATGGATCCTAAGTATGTCTACTAAGTTTCTGGAGAGTTTCAAGTCATTACACTACTGTTATCATGGTGTTCCAACTGAAAGTTGTGTCGGTGTTTCATAAATTGCAATCTGGAAAATACAGACCAGCAGTGACTAAAACTGCGATATCTCACAGCTCACAGATCAGAATCAAGATCCGTCAAGTGGTCTGAAAACTAGATTCAATTAGGCTACAATTCTCTTTAATATGGTTTCTTTTGATTCCTATTATAATAGGGTTGAAACCTCAGTACAAAACAGAATAGGCAGCAAGACATAACAAAGATCATATATATTTGTCAAAGTGAATAATCAACATGTTCTTGTTATCATGAAATGCATTAACATTAAGGTACAGCAAGTTGAGATGAAATTCTACTGTATACAAGGCAAGATTATCATGTCGCGATTATATTCTCAAGATCTCAATCAATCAACATGTATTCATATCATTATATATATCTCATATGCAAGTTCTAGTTAATTTGTTCATGTCGTGTGTGCATGCAAGTTTGGGTTTGAATCGATGGATATTGGCACGAGTCAAGGATACTTCGGGTTAGCTCGTGTAAATCCTAGATATCCCCAATGGAAGGTATACAAAGCAATGTTAAGATAATCGAAGTGGAACTACTTGCGGAGGAGATCAACAATCTTGAACTAGAAAAATAAATGAGTTCAAGTGGACTTGTCTTTTGCATGAGATATTCGAAAAACTAGAATATTGGGATTAGAATCCCGGGAAATCCAAAACACGGGCGAGACACGTGCAACGGCAAAACAGCGAACACTCGATGCGCACAAGATCCCACAACAGCGAAACACAGCAACAGCACAACACAGCCAATATCGGATCCCAACAAACACTCAACAGCAAATATCAGATCCGCTACCCCAAAACACCATACACCAAAAACAGACCAATCCCCTCTCTCCTTCTTCCTTTCAACAGAGAGAGAGAGAGCGATGGCGGGAGAGGGAACGACGGTGACAGCGACAACTCAAGAGGTGGCTGACGACGCCGGTGGCGAGGCGATTGCGGGAGGCAATTGCGAGGACAGAGGCAGGGTGGTCGGAGCAAGTGGTTGACGACGGCACAAGGGGAAACAGAGGAGGTGCGGGAGCAGCGCTCAGGGCTGAGGTTGAAGGCGAGGTCGCGAGGGTGGGACGGCACTCCGGTGATGGGAATGGTGGTGATGATGACTGAGTCGAGCGGAAGGCTTGAGCAGTGCGGCAAGGAAGATAGGGGAACTTCAAGGAAGACAATGACGGAGGCTTCGCAGAGGTGGTGGCAATGGCGGGGTGAAGATGGTGCAGGCAAAGTGGGTGGGTTCGAGCGGAGGCTCGAGGTTGAAGACGAGCGGAAGGTGAACAGTTGAGTTCGTCGACAATGGCGAGTGGTGACGAATGCAATGGCGACGCGAGAAGGTAGGTTGGGGCGATGGCACTCGGGGCTCGAGCGGATGAGGGAGAAGACGACTGCAGTGGTTGTTCAAGGTGAGCAGGAGGCGATGGCGATGATGACGAGCGGGGGAAGCCGAGGCGTCGACGAGGATGAGCAGCGATGAAGGTGGGCTTTGGGGAGGACGATGACTGATGGTGCGAGGAAGGAGACTGGATGGCAAGCTCGGGGGGGTGGTGAAGGCAGGGTGCAGCAAGGGCGCGGCGACGGGGCTCGGAGATAGGGATGACGGTGATGGGGGATGAGCGGAGCGGGATGGCGAAGGTTGGAGGCTCTCGAGTCGAGGAAGACGAAGGGGAAGGGGAGATGCTCTGTTGGGTTTTGAAACAGAGAAAAGGGAAAGAGGGTGGAAGAGAGAGAACGGGAGGGGTTAGTTGTTAGGGAGTATATTGGTTTGTGGGTTTAGGTAAACTAGGATTTGGGTTCAGGATCCAATAAGGAGATGGGTTTGGGTATTTAATAGTATGGGATTGTAAATTGATTAGGCTAATAAAAGATAACGAGGATAACAATAATAATAACAGTAATACTAGAATATTAAATTGCAACAGAATGCCCACAACAAGTCCAAGACCCAAAATATATTAAAATAGGAAAGAGAACACTATAAAATACAAGAAAAATCTGTACAACCGGAAACAGGGGTTACAATCTGACTAGTAATTTGCATGTGCGATGCACATCCTAATATTTTTTTTATAAAAAAAAAGTAATTACTAAGACATAATCAAACATCGAACTTGAGATATCACTTTACTCATCACATACTCTTGACAAATTATTCCTAGTGACATCAACTTTTATTTTAAATGAGTGACACTTTTGTGAATAATTATTTCGTAAATAAATTTAAACTTTGAGGGTATTATGGTAACTAAGAGCAGTTAAGTAAATGAATGGTTAATATAACTCTCACGTAAAAATAAATGGTTAAGATTATATGGTTGGTTGAATGGTTGTCTACAAATTATAGGTTGTCTACAAATGACAACCCAACTGTCCCATTATAATATTAGAGATAAGCACTGATGGAAAACACATATAATACATGTGTGATTCTATAAGATTCCATAATGCATATTGGTTGTCTGGGTAAAACACACTAGCATAATGCACGTGCGATGCACGCGTACAGAAAACATGTATACTAAATAGCCTATGGCAGTGGGTGACTATTTGTAATAACTCACAATCTTAAAATCTCTACAAATGCAAGGCATCAAAAATTAATATCAGAAGATAATGCTAACTGGGAAAAAAAACACCCTTTTAGCCATATCTTTTTTATCACTAAGCACATACCTGTATCAAAAAGAGAAGAGTATAATTAGCACAACAATCTTGATCAATAATTCTAGTATGCTTAAAACGGCTCAAAGGCTATATAGCAGTGCAAAGAATGTCGTCTGTTTTATCTCAATACATAACACATCTGGTGAACGTGCAACAAATGTGATTAGTCACACTCAAACTGCAGGTTTATAAGAAATTCTGGAAGTCATGCACTCATGCTAACTGCTACATGCCAATATCTTTCAAAAAATTTCATGATTTGATAACATTGAACATGCAAGTATTTGAGAACAGAAAGAACAAGGTCAGCCATCAAGTAGATCACAGTGATGATGCAATATGTTAAGTCTGTAAGATACATCCTCAAGAAGCTGTAATGGATGACACAAATTATTGATAAATTTATAAGAATGTATAAATTTATAATGGAGGGTATGGATACACGCATGACAAAATAAATTTATAATGGAAGTAATGATATGAATACCAAAGTTAGCATGCATTTGTACCTCCAAAGTTAAGATGACTTTGCTTATCTAAACTTTGTTCTCTAACGGAGCCTAAAAAGTTAAGAATAGTGGTTTTTGAGAGAGAACTCTAGAAATTTCGATGATGCTAACTTAACTCCGTTCCAAACAAACTTAACTAATCCACACACATCAATTGCTCGAATCCTCAATCTTAACCTAATTAAATTCCCCCAAAATAATCATAATCTATTTAAATTTCATATCGTAAGAGATAGATAGAAGAAGAACCAGAGTGTGGCGCTCTCCGGCCTGGAAGGAGAGCTTCTGCTAGTTCATGGATTGGGTGTAGATCTGAGATAGCGAGTTAGCAGCGCTGAAAACTATTAACTAATCCACACACATCAATTGCTTGAATCCTGAACCTTAACCTAATTAAATTCCCCCAAAATAATCATAATCTATTTAAATTACATATCGAAAGAGAGAGATAGAAGAAGAACCAGAGCTTGGCGCTCGCCGGCCTGGAAGGAGAGCTTCTGCTGGTTCATGGATTGGGTGTAGATCTGAGACAGCGAGTTGGCGGCGCTGCAGAACGTCGAGTACATGCTCCTCTACACCTCGTCCATTCGGCTCGCCTCCGATTTCCTCTTCTTCGCCATCGCCCCCAATTTTGAGCGGGAGTAAGAGGAATCGACGGGGGGATGAGGAGAGAGAGAGGCGGTGGCGATTTTGAGAGAGAGAGAGGGATAGACGGGAGGGGGATGTTTTTTAAGAGAGAGAGTTTAATTTGTGTGAAAATTACGCTTGTGTCCTTTTTCTGTGTAGTTATGAGGGGTAAATTTTGACAGAATTAACCCTACATTTTTTTTATCTCTATATGTTTATTGGGGCATGATAGTAAAAAACCGTCCAAATGGAGCTTTGCTTAATAATAATAATATAGATGTAATACATGGCTATCTTCTCACCAATTAATTACAACTTTTTAAAGTTGTCTGAGTATTCACCAACAAATGCATATTGGCTCAAAAGTAACATAAACTAATTTTTGGGCAAACCTTCCAAATGGATCACTGTTTGCTTAACAACACTTCTTCCCAGTGCTTTCTAGCTACTTGTGCAACCTCCAACCCAAACATCAGAGGTGTTCTTATTATTCCAAACATCATCCAAAACAAACAGAAACTTGTCAAAATACATTAACTTCTCGAGAGAATTATAAGATCTTCCAAGCTATCAATTTCTGGTTGTACTCCCCCTGCAGACTGCAGAATCTTTCTCATAAGTTTATGGACATCAAAGTTTCTGGAGACACAAACCCCAGACCTTTGTTTGAAGGACATCTTCACACTCCCATAATTGAAAATGCTCTGGGAAAGTGTAGTCTTGCCAGATTCCTCCACGGCCTACTAACTGAAAGAACAGAGATATTGCTTGAAATAGTTAGCTCGCTACCAGCTTCAAGCAACAATCTTAGTATGTTGTTCTTCACCTCAGCTCGGCCGATCACCTTTCTCAATTCCTCAAGGAGAGGATTATGCAGGACAACAGGCTTTCCAAGTATGACAATTTCTTTATTGGAAATAGAAAAGGTAGAACGCACGTACCGTACAAACCTTGCTGGTTTTTGGTGTGTCTTCGGAGAGCACTTATTGTACTAGTCGCAAATACTCGATGCCATCAGCGACATCATCTGCAGCATAGGGTGGTGCATCTTTGAGCTGCCACCACCAAGCCTTTAGTGGGCTCTCAATCAGCCCATGCCCTCTATCAGCCTCATCCACAGCAGCTTGAATGCGCGCGCGGAAGAGAACTCTTCAGCTTATTCAGCTCATCCTCCACACCTGTTTGCTTCTAGTAATTTTTTAGTGTCCACCAAGTGAGAGAACCCCATGTCGGCCTCCTTACCAATTACGGCACAAACAAATGAGCATGCTGTCATCCCCGGCCGCCATTCTGGAACAGAAACAAGATTTAGAGTTTTTTTTTTTTTTTTTCTCTTTTGAAACAAGAACTTTTAAGCGGGAGAAAGATTGCAACTACATGATGAAGAACTACTTCCTTCCGCTTGCAAGTTGCATCATGTCAAGGTAAGAATCAGCGCCAGGCTTTGCTGCTGGCAGGAAAGCGCCTGTGAGATTCTCTTTGTTTGCTATAAAACTCGGTGATACTCTGGATGCTTTGCTCGATTGCAAGATTAAGAGAATAAACAATCTCAAATTTAAAAGGTTGATCTGCAACTAGGGCATGGACTTAAAATGTACCAACATCATCAAGGACAAGATGTTCATCGAGGTTCATGTGCAAATTGCAACAAGTCCAGGTCCACATTCACTTGGATCCCCACAATTATGTGTACAAAAATGATCCTCCTTGTCTACCGCAAGATTAGTCAATAGACTTTTGCTAGGCATGACTGGTCTGAGATTTTCTTTCCATCAAAAGAAAGAAAAGGAGGGGAAAAAAAGCAGCAGCAAAATTCAATCTCATAGTATAGATTCCGAGTACTTGTGAAATTGGAGGATATTTCAAACTCGTTTGAACCTTCGACATACATCCAAGCCAGGTCTAAAACATAGAAAAGATACTTCTTTTCGATATTTCCCAAACTTCCTTGCATCTTAAAAAGGTTATTTTCTACGACCGACACCAGGACTTGCTTCATGCCAATGTTAAGAAAGTCTGATTCCTTTTTAAGGATCGTAAGGTTTATACGAAACTCGTCTCCTACCCTCGCTTGGGTTTTTTTAAGGCTCGTCCACGTTCTATCTCAGTGGCACCTTCGTTGAGTTGGAACTTAATTAATAATTCTGGATTGTTTAAATCATACTTTTCTTCTCATTCTTGGTCTCGTTGTGCGAGGGGGCTCGCTCTGCACTGCCGCACTTCTGACACCCAAGTGCACCCATTCAAGGCTATTGTTTATTTTGAGGCCCCCTCTTTAGTTTTTAATCCTCCTTGTGCATTGGGGATAACTTCTTCCAAATGTTCTAAGTTCTCTTTTCATTTTCCAGGATGCTTATTTTCATTGTATCAACATAGGGGTTCAATCTTGGCTCAATCTGCTCCTGATGGAAGTTAAACTTACCCTGAAATCTTTTCCCCTTAAGTCTTCTCCATTCATTGTTGACTCTTCTTTCCCCCGTCGTTCCTTTATTACCAGCACCATTCCTATAGCCTCGTCGGTCACTCCCAGTTTTTTCTTTACCCCTTCTTGCCTCTTCAAAGCTAGATCTTCTGATCTTGCGACTATATCGCCCCCATCGGTGAAGGTTGCAACCCCTCCCGTGAGGCGGAGATACAATAAGAAAGTCTTTAATAAATCGCAGATTCGAGTGAGTGCCCGTATTCTTGCGAGGAATGCAGCTTCAGTGTCAGCTCTTCAGCTGGTGCACAGTTGAGATTTGGCTTCTCTTTGCCATCCGTGGTGTAGGCAGCCAGTTTTGCCTCCGTTATGCTGCTAGAGTTCCCCTGGACTGCTAGTGGAGTTGGTTGTCTTCGAGTGGGGAGGTTTTGGCCTCCTGGTTCATGGCTCTGTCGTTTCGTCCTGATCCTCATTCGGGTACGGCAAGGTTGTTTGGCTCCATCAGTTGCTTGGTTTTCCCGGATGATTGCTCCGCCCCCTTCTTTTTTTCGGTGTGGCGCTTTGTTTAGTTCGCTCCCTCTGTTTGGCGTGCTATTCAACCGATTTTGTATTCTTTTTTGTATTCTTCATTCTGTTTTACTCCTTGTAAAATCATTGATTATTTGTTTGTAACTTAACTGTTTTTATTGATTTATATATTTTGTGATGGCTGGAGCCTTTTGGCTCTATCCGATATATCAAAAAAAAAAAAAAACAAAGTCTGGTTCCTGACTCAAGCTGTATACTTTGTAAGAGCATCCACAGTAGTTTGCTATATTTGCCAAATTGCCATATTTTAAGAAATGGACGCCTGCAGTCATTTGCTATTTTGCCATATTTTGGCAAAATCGCTACAGTCGCTTCTCAAATTTGAAAAACGAAATAACAATTCTCAAATTATTTTTTTTGAATGGGATCAGGTTTGATGTTTTTTTTTTAAATGATCAGACGGTACATGTTGTACCGTTGCAAAATAAAATAAAATAAAATAAAATAAAATCTCGGATAATATGTAGCGTCCAAAAAAACCAGGGAAGGTTTTGATCGTTTAATTATTAATCTAATGCTAATTCATCAATACTTATCCTACTTAATTACCTACTTAATAATTTAATATTCTAATATATTACTAATTACCAATTAACTGAATCTAATGTAGAATTAAGGTTTTAAAAATTAAAAAAATTGAAGTGAGACGGTACATGTTGTCCCGTCTATTTTTTTTTTTAAAAAAAAAAATGGGCAAAATTATAGCAAAGAACCATTGCAAAAGATCGTCAAATTGCTATTTCTCATTTTGCCAGTTTTTTTAGCAAACGATTGTGGATACTCTGACACATTTTAGTCCATGGAGAAACATCGATAAAATAGCACTACAGAATTGGAATACAAATTAAATTACTTGATGTAGAACTGACCATATTAAATATCGAAAACCAATGACACGATCAATTAATTATCACAGACAAACTATGCTGATCAATTAATTATCACAGACAAACTATGCTAAATAACGCAGTAAGGCATTAGCTACAGATCTCCTGATCCATTACTCACGAAATTATTTTGTATATCATGAGTAAAAAATGTGACACAAGGTGTACATAATAGCAGCTCTCTAGATGAGTTTTCCAAATTCAAGCATTGGAAGCAAAGCTTCAAAATGGCTTGCATATAGTTAGCAGATACCAAAAACTTATTACATTTAAGAAACAAATTCTTCAGTGCTCCTGATTTAGAAAATCCAGGAGGATGGATCGCTTGCTGCATATCCTTCAAGCCATGACTGATGAACATGCACCATAAGGAATCCTCGTGGGGCCTCCGGCTGTAAAACCACAAGAATTTAGGTTTCGTGATATAAAAAGCTTGTGATTTTGTAATAAACTGGGGGTGTTTTCTTTCTTCCTCAAGATGGATTATTTACCTTTAGCTTGAGCTGAACAGAAGTCACACAACATTGCCGAACTTCACCTGCATCAACGAGAGTTCACATGAGATCTATGGATAATGTGGGCACCAAAAATAACAAATCTGTTAGCTCATTTACGAGAAACTGCTTTCATACCCCTGATATAAAATACATTTCCTTTTCTTTTTTGGAAAAAAAAAACATTTTCTTTTTAATAAATGTTTATTATTATCAATTTAATCTTTGTCGATATACCCCTGTTTCTAAACATATGCAGCAAACGTCTGTAAAAAACACATAAGTTAAATTTTGCAGTTTTAAATTTTAAGAGTATGTTAATGAGAAACTTGGATCAAATTTGTGATATAACAATGACTATTCTACATCAGAGATTTTTCTCATGCTCTTGCCATTAGCCATTATCTAATAAATTATAAGGATTTACTCAACTGTGGTAATTCATATGAAGAGTCATGACTCCTGAGTACAAAAAAAGGGCTTAAAAGTAGTGTTTGGCAATGTAATTCTTTAATTGTTTATTGTACCATGAAATTGGTAAATTGATTAAGGACTCAGCCGTTTCTATCACAAAACTTAACTGGTGTCTCTTAAGAAACCTTCTGTTTGCTTTATGTAATTGCTACCATAATCATCTTTCATGGGTGAAAATCCTACGGGACATAAAGAGTGAGCCGAGCGACAAGCTATCTGAGGAGTACTCTCTTGTAATTATCCTCCATTCCTACTCCAATCTTTTAAAGTTAAGGACATAAGGCTACTGGTTGTTTTTTTTTTTGTTGGTGTTTTTGTGTGTGTTTTTTTTTTTAATTTGTGTGTGTTGGGGTTGGGGGGTATCTACTTTCCAAAAATACAGTCATGTAAAGAATGTGGAAATGATAGGAAAACAAAATGATGGAGGGCATCAAATAATAAACAAATGATCTGTCAAAAACTAGATTTCTATTGATTGACATGTACATAGATTTATAAACTAAATTCTAAGAATTAATCATGTCTAAGATTAAACTTCTTTTTTTTAATCAAACAAATAGTGACCTTAGGAATTAACTAAACATGATGCAAAACCAATTTTTTTAACTGTAATAAATACATAAAAGAAATTTCGAAAACGAATTTGAAAAGGTTCTATTAAAGTTACATATTTTGAAAAGGTTCTATTAAAGTTACATATTTTGTGCATGCCTTCAACTTTAATGATTAAACAAAGGTGTGAAAATACTTCTCCCTCGAGAGTTCTGCTTACAATGTCTCAAATGACAGTCAGGATCAACTGGCTAGGTTTTCCCCGAGTATAAAGTCGGCTATGGTTGATTGAGGCCAAAACAACAAATATGTAATAACAAAATGGAAACCAACATACATGCTAAATCACTAAAAGTATACAACTAGATTACCATTACTCACCACACATCTCCCACTTGTCAAATTTCACCAACCAAGTGTCTGAACTTGTTTGTAAAGCAGAGACTTTATCAACCCATACACGAAATTGCTTCCCCTTTTTATCGCCGTAACAGGGCTCAAAAAGTTCTACACATTCCTGAAAAGGGCGCTCGGTTCCGGAGGGATGGACAGCAATTCCAGTTGGGCACTGACAATGAAACGTAAGAAACCTTTAGTTTGTAATATAATATTAAAAATGAACATGTTTTTTTGAAACTGAACAATATAAATAAGTAGCATCTCAAAAAATAATATACAGATAAATTCTGCAGTGCACCAAAGCTGAGGTTTGATTGGAAGAAATTGACAATGTCTAATAGATTTTAAAATTCCAAAATAAATATTTAACTAAAAATTGTGAATTTCCCTGCCACTACATCAACTCCAAAGTTAACACGAAGATTGAGAGATTTATAATCCTCCTCTGAAATGCCTCCGCAAGTTAAGTGCCCATTGATAGATGAACTCTAGGCTGCATGCAACAGTAAATATTTATTTAAATAAATTGGGTTTGAACCTTGGTGGTTCCACTACCATATGAAATGTCCCAAGACTTCCAGCCACTACACCAAAACTCTAAAGTTAAGGTAAGGGACGAGGAATGAGGAATTATATTTATCCTCTAGAATTAAACCTTTTCTGAATAACATTAACCCTGAATAACCTTTGCTGAATAGACATCTCCAACATACAGCTTCCATTCCGTTTTTCAACTCTCTTATCCATTCTTCACCTTCACTTGATGGTGGATCTTCATGGAGACTGAGGTGAACTTGAACGACCAAGGCATAGGGTGCAAGATTGAAGAAAAAGACATTCTGGATATTACAAACCAAACAAGTGAAAAAGCCTATACATACTACGTGATGGAACCATATTAGACAAGTCATACTCTTGGGAAGAACTTATCCAGATTCACTCATTTCTTAATTCATAATCATTCATTTAATTGCACCACCACTAAAATCCTAAAACTCACCATAGGTAACCTTTCCTTGTGTTTATCATTAAAAAGATTCAAAGTCCTAAGATATTAGATTAATAATATCCAAAATTTTCTTAATTCTGGTTGATCTTTGTTCTGCATGAGATCCATTAGGGTATAGGAAAGTAAAGATGGAAAAACATGCTCAAATATGGGTGTGAAAAGATGAGCTGAAAAAAAAATACGCTTACAGAGATACTTTTCAGATATTGAATAGGAAGCTCAGATTTCTCAACTTCAGCTCTACGCCACCGCTCATACAACAAGTAGAAAGTGACAACTTCATGCCCAGGGCTGAAATTCTCTAGCTTGCTAGATGAGAAATCCGTAACATCTCTTGGCGAGGTATTAGGACCGAGCTTAAAATGGCCGATAGCTTGAATAATACCAGCAGCACAGCGTTCTGTCGCATGGATAACTTTAGGGTTATCTTTGGCATTCTCTGCATGCCACTGCAGTAATTCTTCTTGGGCATTCTGAACCTGAAAGTTGCAACGAAAGATAAATAATGTCAGGGGATTTGTTTTAAACCCTCATTTGACCATAATCTCCCAGTCGCCCTTTCCACTCTTTGCTCTTAAAACACTGTTAATCCCTAATCTATCAGACTATTTAGAAAAATCCCCACTCTTGTATGAAGCTGTCAAACTAGTTCCCTTTTTTGGTGGAAACGTCCTCAATCAAACAGAGCAGGTTCCAATTGAAACAGAGATACACTTTAATGAAAACATAATGAAAATATATTATTTCAACAAAAAAAAACAACAAGCATTTAAGAACGATACATTTTAATAAGAAAAACATGGTTTCAAGACAAATAATATGTTTCAATTGGGGGTATTTAGGTATTTTTGTTCAAACAGTTTTAACTCCTATATAACATAAGGGGTCTTGCAAAGTACTTAGGATGATGAGGGATTGAAGTGTACAAAATTAAGTGACAGCACCAAGGAAGATGGTATTTTAACTGATCAATATCCTCTCTAGCATTTTTAATTAAGTATGACTTCTTATTAGATACTAACCATGACACCATAAACATCTGGGATGCTGAATAGTTCAGCATCGTTGCCAGAATCCCCACAAGCAAGAGTATTAAGTGGCAGTTTTCCAGCAGCCTTCAACTTTCCAAGCAAATATGCAAGAGCCTGTCCCTTTCCAGCGCCTTGTGGTAAAATGTCAAGATCCATACCACCACTATAAATTATTTTCACATCTAGCTGATAAAGGTAAAATGAAGTTTGGCAGTTTTAAGTTAGATAAAAATGCTATATAACAAATCTACAGTGGCACAGATATCAATATTCTCCAATCCTGACAACTCTTACCCCACGTTTTTCCAGGCATTCTGAAAGAGTTTTCGTCACTTCTTTGGCGACCCCCTTGTCCACGAAAAAGCTTACTTTGTGTGGCCTTTGCTCTGTTTCTGACTGCAAGTATATAAAATGTTTAAAAACAAAAATACTTATAGATTAATTTTGAAATGAGAATCAATCAATTTATATTAGGTTCTCTATTATGATAGTCCCTCAGAATTACTATGTTTAAATATTAGTTCCACGCAAATTGTAAATTTTATTAGTACTATCGGCCACTAAACAGTAAGCACTCTGGTTGATGGTCATCCAAAAAGCATGAATATTTTGTAAAATTTAATCACAACGACTGCTATGATTATCAAACCAGTTATCACTGCCACCACTTTATTTGTTGACATAATTTAATTGGCATACCTAATACTTAGTTCAAATTTCCAACTATAGCTAAGGGATTATTTGGCAACTGACTACTTAACAGTTGGGTCCACACACTGTTCTAGACTAATAAGTAAATCACAAGTTGCAGAAACTAATACGTATATAACAAAATTTGCGAGACTGAAGTAGTATGTTGAATCCAATGATATCATCAAAGGAAAATTACTGGAGAACTCTCCCCAAAGAAAAGAAAAGAAAAGTAGAGAAAATAGTAACAATTATTGTTTACCTGCAAAGTGAGCTGGGGAACCTTCGAGGTCTCTTCAAGAACAATGTTCCTATCCCATTTATGATCTAAAACACTTTCCCAGCCCTCGTCAGGCACCATAGCTTCGCCATATGTAATTTCCGTGCCAACCGACATGATAGTTATATCCGGGGTTAGCATGGGCTTCTCTTTCCTAAGCTCCTTGTAAAGAGTAGGTGATCTTCCAGTTGAGAAAACAAGGAGCGAGTCATGAGCATAAAGGGATTCCCATAAAGCATTGAATCTAAGCAGTGAAAGGTTTTCCGGATCATGATGATCAACCTGCACCAAGAAATACATATAACATAACTATCGTATACACAAGATTATAACTATTTATTACGGTAATTCAGAAAGTGAATTGAGAATATGACCATTGTATGATCAAGATCGGAAACGATCATGAGACGTGCTGAACCTTTGAGCTTGTCCATTTTGTATCACAGAGGTACTAGGCCGCCCTGCAAAGTCACAACAAGGCATGTTTTCATATGATATAATTACTTTATTAGAAAAATTAAATATTAAAAAAATTCAGATTATCTGATATACATAACTATATAATCACATCAATTCTACCGGCATCATAAGTTGCACCTGCAATATACAATTTCTTGATAGACCAATGGTTTCTTCACAAAAATATTAACTTATACACCCTATCGAACATTTCCATCACAGGTACATCAATCCACTTCTCATAACCAAGAAAGGTCACTAGGATTCATCACTGTCTGAACCATTTCCTCCCAGAAATTAGATCACAACAAGGAGCAAAACCCAAAGTTCAGAAAAACTATCCCATGACAATTGTCTTCCAACAAAAAAACAAGCCTCGATAAATTGGTACCAAATCATGGCTAAGACAGTAAGCATGAAAGTGTTTAGCAATATAGTCTTGATTCCTTGGCAGTTAGCCATGAGCTTCAAGCTGCTAAGGGGTACCAAATTTGAGAACAGAAAGTAAGTCGCACTGACAAAATTAATCAGCATGTCACTCTTGACGCAGATCCTATTGTTATCCATAACGCTTTCCTTTTTTTTCCAAAAGGGGCAGTGTTACTCTTTAACTATTCCTTTCCTAATCATTAGCATCTAAGTAACACAATCGTAAAATTCATATGAGATCCTTTCTTGTCCACTGCGCGCCACAGCCAAACCCGTACAATGTGGGACAAGACATCAATGACAATGATGAGGACAACAGTGTATTCTCTATTGTCATGTTTGGTATAGCGTATTCTCTATTGTCATGTTTGGTATAGCGGGAAGGTAAAATAACCAAAAGTACATGGACGTCTCTACAATACTTCCAATTGTCTTAACTTTGTATCCAACAACATGCAACACTTGAGTCATCTACGGACGGGAGGTGGAAAAGGAAAAATAAAAGGGTTACGGAGTTACTCCACCTTGACCCATATAATCAAATCGTCCATCCTCTTCAAACCCACCAAAAACACCCCTTAAATGACACAGCAATCGCAGTATAATCTAAAATTTAAACAATCAAGTTCACCTTCCAATCCATTAATGAATGAATCCAACACCCTCTAATTGACACAGCAATCGCAATATAATCTAAAATTTAAACAACTAAGTTCACCTCCCATCCCTTGCTGAATGAATCCAACCTCAATTCACCCAAACCCAGGGAAAAGAATTATTATATACAAAAATTGGATCTAACAACAAATATCATTCGATTGATTTGCCCCCAACTTATAATCAAGAATCAAAACAGAGAGAAGAGAGATTACCAGAAGATGAAATGGGAGTGAATCTGATTAGGGTAAGCGTTGAGATCTTTCTGAGATGGAAATTGGGTTGGGTTTTTCTAGTTTTTTTATTATGGGGTGTGATTTTGTTGGGAGGGAATAAAAAGAAAGAGAAAATATTGTAATCGTTTTTTGTTGTTGTTTTTTTATGCGTTCAGATTTCAATGATGATGGATAGATAGAACAGTGAGTCATGAGGACGTTTTTCCAAAATAGGCCACTTTTTCAAACTAATTTTCACAATAGATCATTTTGGAAACTAATTTTCAAAATAGACACTCGGCAGTTCCCAACTGCGTTCTATTCTTTTTTGTTGACGCAGTTGGCAACTGCGGTCTAAGTATATGCCACAATATTTCAACTCCAACACTTGTGTCAAAATAGTGTTAAAGAAAAATTATGTTCACCTTAGACTGCAGTTGGCAATTGGGTTCTTGATTACACTAAACTCGCAGTTCCCAACTACATTCCTAATTGGACCCTGTGAAAGATTGAATTAGGAATGCAGTTGGGAACTACGAGCTTAGTGCAATCAAGAATGCAGTTGCCAACTGCGGTCTAAGGTGAACATAGTTTTCTCCTTAACACTATTTTGAGACAAGTGTTGGAGTTGGATTATTGTGCCATATGCTTAGATCGCTGTTGCCAACTGCGTCAACAAAAAAGAATAGGATGCAGACAGTTGGGAACTGCATACTAATCTATTTTGGGAATTGGTTTCGAAAGTGATCTCTTTTTAAAATTAGTTTGAAAAGGTGGCCTATTTTGGGATAAAATCGATTGATGAGAGAATGGGATTCGACGACCCTTAACCGGTAAACATCTGCAATATTGTACAGAATTTTTCAAATAATGAGAAAATAAGTAAATTATATTGTACAGAATTTTTCAAATAATCAGAAAATAAGTAAATTGTTTTAAAAATTCATCTAATAATACCTACAAAATAGTGAACGGGATTTTTTTTAGTTTTAATTAAAGGATAAAAATTTATTTCAATTTGGATGGGAAAGAGTGACCGGCTACCTCATACATTTGGTCTCTTTTTTTTTTTTTTTTTTTGAAGAAAAAAAATCTTTATATCAAAATGGTCTTAACATAATATAATGTATAAATGTACAGACAAGACACACTAAAATCAAGGGCGGATCTGGGCCCAAGCAGCCCAAGCGGCTGCTTTGGGCCCCCAGATCTTTTAGGGCCCCCTTTAATTTTTTTTTATTCACTGTTATTTAAAAAAAAAAACAAAAAAAAAAAAACAAAACAAAACACCAGAGAAAGGAACCCAACCGTCTCTTTCTAATTCTCTCCAAATCTACTCCAACTCCAAGTTTAACTGTTCTCTTCAATCGACCATCGCTCGCGCATCGACCAGATCCGCCCTTGCTTCCTTCCCTTCTCTTCCAATTCTCTTGTCGATTTTAGCCATGTCGTTTCGGATGGTAAGCCCCTTTCGATCTGAGGTTTCTCTTTTGTTATATCAGTAAATTGTGAGTCTCGAATTCGATGAATGTTCTTGATTTCATGTCACTGATTTATTTTTCTTTGCAAGAAGAAATATACCACTTGTCCACTGTTCATAGGTACTCCCACTTCCAGTCCCAGTCTCTTCAATCTTCATTATCAATAAGAAAAGTCTAATTACTTGTAACTTGATTAAGACATTAAATGTAGTTATAACTTATAAGAGATTTCCTTTTTTTTTTAGTTCTCTTAATTTCTCTTAATCTCTTCTTCTTCTTGAGTTCTTCTGTTCTTGTTTTTTTTTTTTCATTTTTCAATTTTCAGTTATCAGTAAACAAAACAGTGTACATTTTCTTCTTTTTTCTTGTTTTTTTTTTTTTTCATTTTTCAATTTTCAGTTATGAGTTATCACTTATGAGTTATGACTTATCAGTTAACCCCACTGGATCCTGGTTGAGACTTGAGAACTTGAGATTAAAAATTTTTCATTAATTGTCCTATTGAGTTATTAATTTACCGTTGAGATTATGTAAATAAATAATTACATTATTAATTTAGTATTTGTATTTTATAATTTCAGATATCATTTGGAGAAGGAGTATTCATTTCCTGATTTGGGACCGAAATTGGAGAAAATTAAGATTTCAAGAAAAAGAGAAATTTTGAAGCTACAACAATTAGGTACTATTGTTTCTTAACTTTGTTACTGAAATTTTGTATTGTTAATTTTGTAGCTAATTTTTTCTGGGATATTTCGGCGCCTCTTAAAGTGATTATCAACTCCTGGCTTGCCTTTAATTTTAAGTTGCCCACGGTTGATATTCTTAACAAAAGAAACTTAGCATTGGGTCAGCTTTGTGCTCTTTGTTCTGAGCATCCTGAAGATGCGAATCATCTTTTTACTCAATGCGCCAGTGTTATCCCGTTGTGGAAGATTAACTCACTGGCTTGGGGCACAGGTGCTATTCCACCTGATTTATCCTCTTGTTGGAGCTTTAAACCCTCCAATTCCCAGTTCGGTAAAGTTTGGATTCTGTCGATTCATATCATTGTTTGGATTATTTGGAAAGAGAGGAATGCGATCTTATTCCAGCACCGCAAGCACTCTAGAGTAGCTATGATTGATGATTTTCTTTTCCTTTTCAATCTTTGGTCTACGAGTTGGAAAAATTCAGATATAATTGTACTAGCTAATCAGAAATTAACTGATGCCTTTATTTGTCTTCATAATCTTAATAGCTTATAAGTCGAATGCTCTCTGACTGCTTTGATTATGCTTTTAGCTCACTATTTGTCACTCGCTTCCTTTTGCAGACTTGATCACTGCTCTCTTTACCGCTCGTATACTCAGTTTTTGTTGCTCGTCCGGAGTTTCTTCATGCCTGGTCGTTTCTTTCTTGCCGAGCGGTAGAAGTTGGGTTTTGTTCTGCTTTTCCAGCAGTTTATCCCTTTCCTGCTTATGTTTATATTATGAACTTCTATTTTTGTCACTGATGCTATCGATCATCAGTTTATGTTAGCGCTTTAATGACCTCTCTACTTTTTTTGTACTGCCTATAATGGGATAGTGTTTATTATGAGGTCGTTCTGCTCTCCTGTTTTATTCCTGTGTGCTGCGGTTTTGTTTGGAACCTCTACCTCTCCAAGCATCTCTTCTATTATGATGGTGTTTTTGCTTCAGGTTTACTGTGTGCTTCTCTTGTTTAGAAGGCTTCTTTTATGTTCTATTTGGCCTTGGATTTTGTTGGACTTTCTTTTTGGAGTGCACTAGATCGACAGATCGTTGCTATCTCTGTAGCACTATATGCTTTTATGCTCTCTGTTTTTTTATCTATTTTGATTGCTACTCTAGCGGCTAGCGATGTTGTGTATTTTGCTCAGGTTTCTTTCCAGGTCGCTCGATCCTATCATTACCGCTGCTTCCCCATTTTTCGGATCGCGGTTTGCTTCTCCAGGTCCGGAGGTGGTAGCCTGTTTCGGAGTGGTTGGGTTGTGTCTGTTTGCTCTGCCCTCCCCTTCAGCGTCTATGATTAGTTTTGTGCGGTTGGCAGCGTTCGAGACTCTTGCCTGGCGAAGTCTCTTTTGATCTCTCATTGTACTGATTCTCTTCTTTTCTAGTAGTTAGCACATTATGTATTTTTATGTTCATTTTACAGCTTGTAAAATTTCTTTGTATCTAACTTTTATTGAGTTTATATTATATTTATCTGTTGGCTGGGGTCCGTAGGACCCTATCCAGTTCATCAAAAAAAAAAGTATGCCTCCTAGAAAATATGATTCAGGACATGAAAAAAGAAAAAAAAAAAAAAAAAAAACAAAGAATTGAAGAATTTACCAAATCTCAAAAAGGTGCAATGTTAAAGATTTAAATGTAGCAAGTAAGACTTTTTAAAATAGTTGAGATCATGTATTTCGTTTTTATTATTAGAGTTTGTCAAAGTTTCTTTTTGCCATGATACATTTTATGGAAAATGCGTACATTATCAATTAATTTTTTTGGGAAGGATATATATATATATATATATATATATATATATTTGATTTCATTTAAGTAGTTTGTCCTCCCGGCTCAAAGTTTGTTTGAATTTAAATAATTCTAATTTTTTATTTTGCAAACTTAAAAAGGGCCTCATTTTAAAACTTGCTTAGGGCCCCCTGAAACTTAGATACGCCCCTGACTAAAATAAAACTATTAGAAGATGATGTGTAATAACCTATGAATTTCAGGATTAATGAAATAAGTTGGATGCTTAGAAATAAATGTTTGATGATTCGTAAGTTATGAAATATGTGCGCGTTAGGGATGCCCCCATGATAGAGGCCATACGTCGATGTGCTCAAACTTTATACAACATACATTATGTAAATAATTTGTAGGTGTTTTAGATCAAAATGTTAGACAGTTGGTTCAAATAAATCACCACTTGTTTGTGTGAGAGTTGGTCACAAAAGTAGGAGAGTTATGAGCAGAGATAAGTACAATTGATTGATTAAGCAAAATTATTTTGCTTTTTTGATTATATTCAGCTATTATTATATGAACTAATTTTGCTTATCCATTGTTTTCTTGAACCTTTTTATAGCCTCAAAAGATATTTCGATTATTCTAGTAATATCCTCACCAAAGTTGTAGACACCTCATACTCTCGCACTATACCTTCCAACATATCTTTTTCAATAGTTACTACATCTGCAAGACTGCTACCTTCAAAAGAATATTATCAACTAAGAAAAGATTCGACAGAATGTTGTCATAAGCATAGGAAAAAAGAATATTATCATCACTGGGTATATTCTCATTCAAGTTAAAGGGCCTACTACAATGACACTGTTATCTGGCACCCAAGAGAACAGAGGTGATAAACCCTCAAATTTCAACCCCAAATTGTCATTTTGATTTCGCAATTTTGCAACCTCATTGTTTACTAAGAACAAATTCATAGCATCATGCCAGCCACCGAGCATGTAGTTTGAAGATAAGATACAATCGTAACACCACCACCGATTAAGAATGTCGACCATGTCTTTCGAGTCAGCCACATCAATCCTAGTTCTCCGTTCGGCGCATTTTATTACAAGATACAAATATGAGATAAACTAGCATAGAGCGAATGAAAAAGAAACAATACGGTAATATAAGATTTACAGTCAGCATTCACTCCATCCCTGCAAGCAAACAAAACCCTCAAAACCCCATTCGCATTGTCTCAATAAAAGGCTATTACTCTTCATGAGGTACCAACAGGATCTGTAATCAAATACACCAAAACATACAACATACAACATACAAGTTAAATTGTTTTTTTTTTTCAGCTACAAATCTAAGTTGTAGGGTAATCATTTTTTCTCAAAGTTGAAATGCAAGTGGCAGAAATTATGAATACTGATGGTGTCTGTGCCGGTCCTTCTCGCGTGAGGAGTGGGAGCTGTGATGATCTGACAAAGATTGAACAATGATCTCAGAACAAATATATATCTAGCTTTGATTCTGTCAAGGATAAAAAATTATAAAGCTTCAGAACCTACCTCTTGAAGAATGATGCCTCGATTTCTCCAAATATCCTGCATCGGACAATTTGAGGTAGACGATTAGTTGCAGTGTCAGGAAACAAATAAAGTTTGAGGTAGACAATTAGTTGCAAGAATCCTTAAAAAGTTGGACAAGAGAACATGGCAATCTGGTAATAAGTTGTTTGGTGTATTATTTATGTCTTGTATTTGGCAGGTTTGGGCACATCAATAACTTCATTATTATGTAATCCTCTTGGATGAGGATTATGCCAGATAAGGTGAACCAAGGTGTTTTAGTAACTGCGGGTCTCGTTGTGATTATAGGTCCTTCCTACTTATAGCTTGTGGCCACAGGACAAGTTTGCTAGTAGATGAGGCTGCCATCATCAAAGGATAGTGAGGTATTACAGTTAACGATTGTTTTTGTGTTTCCTGAAATCTTTTGTCTTCTCATTATAGTGGATATCTCAGGCTGTTTGCCCCTGGACATACTCGTGCAAGTGCATGTACAGACAGCAAAAATGAACATACATACACAACTATATATGCGCATGCTCAGGTTTCTAATAAATGTATAGCTTTTAATAAATCAATTAAACATTTTATCATGACTTTAAATGTATAGTAGTTTTGGTGCCTCAGAAATTTGACAGTATTTTCTCACTAAAATATCGTCTTTAATATATACAACAACAGCCACCAAAAAGCCTTTAACCCAAATTTTTTGGGTCAGCTACATGAAACCTTCTCCTCCATTTGGAACTTTAATATTTAAACAAACTCAAATATAATACAATTTTTTTAAATTGTGGATAATACACAAAGAAGTGTGGAAGTGTGTAAATGTCCAAAACTTTAAAGATATAAACGTCAGGAAACATGCGAAAAAAGTCAAACACATACCCAAAGAATCAAACACATAACTTCATGATGGAAGTAAGCATAATACATTGGTTACAGACTTACAGTGACTGAAGGAACATTGGCAGCACAAGAAAAGTTCAAATAAAAATAATAACAATGATAATAGAAAAGATGAGACCCTTTAAGTCCTGCATCTCATGAAGAAAAAAAATTTTAATTAAAAACAAGTTGAATTTACCCTCAATGTCCTAACCTATAATGTCTATAATGATCGAGATGTGCAAAATCTGGGACGAATAGATGAATGAGGATGGGCCTATAAGCAATGTAATAAACAGCAATTGACAAGAGTAAGTAGTGTGTAGATCATTAATGGGCATGACATGCTAAGCAACCATGCTCAGGCTTGGTTTGTAAAGGGAAGAAAATCGGATAGTAAATATAAAACATAAAATTCCACGGATGAAACTAAAATGGAAAAAACCTTATATGTTGCTTTCAGTAGGAAACTTTGAAGGTAAAAGAGAAAACATAATTTAATAGTAATTGAGCTTCATGGTCAGAGTATTGGGTATATTCCATACCAGAGTTTCTGTCCTTGGAACGATGATTCCGCTCCTTGTGTTTTTCCCTATCCCTTTCTCCCTCCTTCTCCCGTTCCCGATCCCTATCAGAATCTCTACCCCTAGTATCTCGATCTCTACCTTTCGACCTCTCTTTTTCTCTCTCCCGACTCTTCTCTGTAGTTGATTTTACTGCAGAATCTTCTTTGATATCCACATCCCCAGGCACGGCTTTAGAAGTACCATCATCAACATTTTCCTTAGCCTCCTTCAACCTATCAAGGGCTAATTTAATCCTAGCATCCTTAGCAGACCCACCATCTTGAGAAGCTGCCACTACCTTGGAATTGTTCTCCTCAGGAGTTCCATTGGCTGAGCTTCCCTAGTAAGTAATGATAATAATAATAATTAACAGCTACAACAACAAGAATAATAATTACCGCAATAAGTTTGTATTGGAATATGTTAAGCAGTAGTAACAAAGGGTAGAATAATTTTTTAACATTCTAGTCCTAAAATCTATCATACATACATATGTCTCTCCTCAATCATCTCACAATATCGGCCCACACATCGGTAGGCCTTCTCAGGAATATGTAATATCAAAATAGCCACAGAAGAACTAATGTTGCATGGGTCTGACATCATGAGGCAAAGATATATAAATAAAGATTTATGAGGGATAATATACGCTCATGAGATTTGTTACAGGCTATCACGTTAAACGCCCTTGTAAGGAAAATAATTCATTGGTATGTATTTACCTTAGGAGCTTGTGACTCTGGCATCTTGTTCGTGGATGTGAAAGAATCCTTATCCTTATAAACCGGTATGTATTGTGCTTTTGGAAGAGTGTAAAGATGTGCAAGAACTCTACATACTTCCTCAATCTCATTCTGGTCAGCATCGAAAACTAACCACCAAGGAGGATTCTCAGGAAGTGGAATCTGGAACCGCCGAGCTGCTGCATATACAACTCCGCATGCTACGACTTCACTCTTGAATCGAACACATAAGGTTGTCCTCAAACTATCAAAGTAAGAAGTAACACAGGTACATGCCAAAATAGATAAAGACGGCAATTAGCAAATATTACAATGTTTGTCAGAGACACATAACAAAAACAGAACAGAGAGAATTAGAGAGAGTGTGTCCCGAACTACCAAATTAAGGAGGTTCACAAGTTACATGCCAAAATAGATAAAAAGTAGCAATTAGCAAATATTACAATTTGGAGTTGAAAGTGGATATTGATCTCAGTATCCATATATGATTACGATTAAAATCGAGCAGATCAAATATGGATCTTTGACAAGGTAATGAGAATAACAAATTTTTTAAATGAAAATGGAGTTAAAGCTTGTACATTATTTGGTTAAGCGGATGCCATTCAGATATGTTTTGGATGACCAAGCACAATAATAATGTAGTTGTATCCATTTATAAATAGACTAATAATAGATATCCAATTAACAGGTACAAAGTTCAAGCCAAATTCAAAATTTTGAATCAGATTATTTTGTATCAAATATCAATTAACACCCCCGCAACACAGATGTGTCAAAATATTTTTTCTAAACTTTTAATACCTGTCATTGGCAAGATTCCACGCTTCCTGTCTCAGATCTGGCGGGATCCCAAGTGTTGCTAGGTAGTTTGAGATGAACTTGTGAGGGTGTTCAACATGGCAGATGAAACCCATTTCCTTTAACAAATGTCGTTCAGTCCGAATGAGATCATTCTTCAGTTCTGAGTATTTCTGTGGTCAAAATAACTGGAAACATCATATATCTCGCAACTATGTGAGCTATTATCAAATTTTAAGATCATGTAGAACATATCTACATAAGCAATACGGAAAGAAATCCATTAAAATTGATGAAATGCAAAATCCAGGTAAAAATAATGAGTAAACCGAATGGCGAAAATGGGTATAAAAAAGAAAACCAACCTTGGAGAAGACATCCAAATGCTCTATTGGCAAATTCTCCCTCCGGCATTCCATCCTATGGAAGACAATGAGCACTTGCTTGGCTTTTCTAGGGCTCTCCTCCAGTTTGGAGGCAAGCCAAACACAACTTGCAGCAACCCTCTATACAAACCAGATATATAGGAAAGATTTCTTATATAAGATGAAAATTTTATTATTTACAGGATGCTACAAAAGAACATTACCTTAACACTAAACCGAGTGAATGACTTCTTACAATAGAAACGGTGGAAAAGAACTTGGCCTGTGGCCATCACTGCTTGCGGTCTGCCACAATTCAGGAACTCAAAAAAAGATTCAACATATAAAAGTAAATGTACATCAAAATTAACTATAGAATTCATGGTGAAGAAGGATACAGTCTCAATAGAATTCCACTCTCTTGAATAAGATCACATCCATATATCCTAAGCATCATCTCAATGTGCTCGTCAATTCCATCTTTCTGAGAGGGGGAATTCTGGAGTTGCTCATCAGAAAGGTAAAATGTATCGATTGCAGTGTATATCATTGTGACTAGATGAGTAATCAACTGCAACAACTACCGCCTGCAACGTGGAAGGGAAATTTGTTAAGTTCATAGTTAAATACTAATTACATAGCATATGCGATGCAAGTAAATATGATTGTAATAATAATATTGATAATTTACCAGGCATGCAGACAAGCAAGATAGGATACTGGGCAGTAAAGCATTCAACCTAAAATCGTCAACTACGACGACTTTTTGAAACTATAAAAATAGCATTCAAAATTTAGCTTATTTAAATCAAGTCAATTACTTGTTTTTGTAGAAAACTTACTAAATTTTTGGTCATGCACACTGCGTTCTGCATATGTTTTTCCACCCATTTTCATCTCATCAATTACATGCACAAATCCAGAATTAGTAGAATTGTTATGCTTCGGGGATGAATAATAGTCTTTTTTTTATTTTTGAATAAGGCCGTCGCCCCACACACATACACTTTACCTGTATATATATTAATTGGGGATCTTTTGGTGCAAGCGAGATTCGAATTCCCGACCTCTGCTCACTAGTGAAGAGGCTTACTAGGTTCATCTGCTCGTTACGGGTTCCAAGATATTACTAAAATTGAATTTTAGCTCTTCAATACGAGAGAATAATTAAAATGTAAAGAAAATGATTATTGGCATGTCTATGTGATGAAAGTGGATACACATAACCGACCACATCCACTCCTCAGTCCATATGGAGCTGATCGTTCTCTCAACTATATCCATAATATCTATGGTCCTTAATTATCAACTGTCTAATTCCTTAATTTCCATTTCGTATCAACGCACAATAAATATATAAAACAAAATTGGTCAATGGTCCTCGAACAGAGGTTATGATAATATGATGAACCGAGGTTTCGGAAAGAACGGTAAGTCTGACCCAATATTTACCTATGTAGCACGGACACAGGTACGGGATACGGGTACAGGCCCGGCCCTGGCCTGATGCAACCGATGCAACTGCATCAGGCCCCCAAATCACCAAAAAAAAAGGGAGCCCCGTTTTCAGAAAAGAAAAAAAATTATATTAGCTTCAGGTCCCTAAAATCCATGAATCGTTTTATTTTGTTCAGGATTTTATATTAGCTTCAGGCCCCTAAAAAAATTTATATTAGCTTCAGGCCCCTAAAATCCATGATTACTCATGTATACTTTTTTATTTTTTTTTCAATACATGAATCGTTTTTTTGGGTATATGTGGGGCCCCTTTTTGAGAATTTGTTCCCCTAAAAAAATTTATATTAGCTTCAGGCCCCTAAAATCCATGATTTCTTATGTATGCTTTTTATTTTTTTTCTAATACATGAATCGTTTTTTTGGGTATATGTGGGGCCCCTTTTTGAGAGATTGCTTCAGGCCCCTAAAATCCTAGGGCCTGTACAGATACGACACGACTCGGGTACGCGGATACGTGATTTCTCAAAAATTTAGGATACGGGTACGTTAAGGGTACGTTGAATATAAAAATAATAAATTTATTATACATTATGTTAAAAAAATATAAAATTCCAAAAAATTATAATAACTAGAAGAATGATTGTAAACTAGAAATTGTAAATGTAACCATACCTCTATTTTGCACATACGACATTTTTGCTTTTCATTGGTGGGAGCTTCAAAGATGGGAATCAAAAAGTCCTAAAAAGAAAAAATAGATTAGCAATTAAAGACATTGAAGAACATAATAACAAGTAGAAATTTAACTTATTAACATAATATGATAATAGTAAGCAACTTAATAGCGAATATTTCAACATCAGTACCAAAATCAACACATCACAAAATGTTTCATTCATTACAATTTCAAAGTTCAATACAAATATAAAATATAACTAGTTCACTACAAATATTATCACGACGGAACTTCACTAGCTTGAACATCTTCTTCATGATCCATATCCACCACGCCAATATCATCGGGAAAAACCACATGTTATAACTAAAAACTCACAATTAGAATGAACCCAATGAAGTCATAAACTAAACATGAAAATTTCATATTTTTATAGCTAACAGTGACTGTCGACTGTGGATATTGCAACCTAATACAACCTAACACAAACCTAACACAATATGATACACCAAGACTACTTTTTTCTGTCTTTATTGAGAACAATAGTTATGAACTGAAGAAGTGAGGAGAAGAACAGAATCTGTATTGAGAACAATAGCTTCTTTTTTCTGTTTTCAATCTAATTAATTTTCAACTAATCTGTATTTTTATTTTGTAGAGAGAGGAGAAGAACTGAAGAAGTGAAGATCGAACTTTGGAGGAGGCGCGCGAAAGTGATATTTGACGCCGACGGTCGAGGCGGAGGTGCGACGTCGAGGCGGAGGAGAGACAGCGTCGATTTTGGAGAGAGAGGACGTGGAGTGCGCGACGTCGAGGCGGAGACGGAGGCGGAGGCGGAGGCGGAGGCAGTGGGGATCGATTTTGGGGAGAGACGGGATCGATTTTGGAGAGAGGGGAGATTTTGTTTTGGGGATTTAGGGTTCGAAGAGAGAGAGAGAGAGAGAGAAAGGGGCGATTTGTTTGAGTCTTTGAGAGAGAGGGAGGGAGGGAGAGAGAGAGAGAGAAAAACGCCCGTTAAGAAAAAAAATAAAAATAAAATAAAATACATTCATCTGCCTCACTTTCTTTTCGATGAAACGGATAGAGTCAAACGACTCCAGCCATGCATTAATTATAAAGAGATTACAATAAGATGATCTTACAAGGCGTAAAACAAGAACATCCAAAATTACCTACTAAATACATAAAACAATCAACAATCTGAACAGAAAAAACCACAGACAAACAACAACACAAGCGAGGACAGCAAGCCAGCCGAACGCCGACGACGGCATGCTACAAGGAAAAGGGTCGAGAAACAGATGAATGCTTCTCAAGATGGATGCTTCTCCAGACGAACATCAACTCCTAGAATGAACGGGGCAGCACAGCAACTGGCGGTCGCAACCGGTCATCGCGATCTCACTCTAAAATCAGCAAAATCCCGATGAACAAAACAGAACTCCAGCGCGAAAGGAGCACATCCACAAAATAAAACTCCATACAGCCGCAACAGATAAGAAAGCACAGGATGGATAACAATCCATCACCGAAACAACTCCTCTACCAAGAGGCAAACAATGAAATATACATCCAGATGATCTCTCAGACGAGGAAGAACACACAAAAGCAGAACCAAGAGATCTCAACCAAAAAACAGAGCACAAACAGAACAGGTTCTAAATATGCATAAAGAGAGCATAAACATTAGATACAAAACACCTCCAGAGCTAACATCCATCCAAAAAAACTCCCAAACCAAAAGAAGCACAACACAGCAGCAAACTATAGTCTGCTAACATACAAGACCAGCACTGAACAAAGAAGCAGGGGAAAGCGCCTGAGAACGATGTAAAGAGAGCAGTCCATAACGAAACAGTGAAGGTAGCAATCGGAACGAACCGATGAAGTGCCAGTGAAAGAGCAGAGATAGCTGATGCCTCTAACAGGAAAGGGAGTTAGTAACAGCAATCAAGAAGGCTAAGCGGACCGTCTGCCAAGCATAACTGGCGATGGATATGAACAAAAAGCAGACTACCACTGCTGCCAAAAAGAGATAAAAGAGAAGAAAGACCTACCCTTAATCCTGCAAACACAATCATTCAAGAGGAATGTGTTAAAAAAGTCAAACTCAACCAATAGAGCAGATAGGAGAAGGAAGCTATGAACAGCATAGAACAAATAGAAAATATGAACATCAACAAAAACATGCGGCGGTCCATCAAAGAGGTGCAATGAACATTAAATAGCATTTAGATTAATAAGACACTGAGAAGCTTTTTCTAATTTTTCTATCTTAAGGGCATCTCTAGATTTCTCTTTAAGCGCAGACGACCAAAATTTGAATAGATACAATAATTCGTCAGCTAACATCCGAGGGGAGGAAAGAAGGTGGCGGAATAATCTGTTATTCCTTTCCTTCCAGATTATCCAAATGATAATCTGGAATGAAAGGAACCACGATCTGTGGAGCATTAAGGAAGGAGGCCGCTTCGACCAGCAGTCTTCAGGATTGACCGGGAGGTCAGACATTTCCCAGGCCAGGATGGGAATTTTCCAGAGAGAACGGGAGAAATCGCATTCTACAAATAGGTGATTGGCATTCTCAGTGGAAGTCGCACAAAGGGGACATACTTGCCCCAAAGCTTGATTTCTCTTATTAAGAATTTCAACCGTAAGCAGTTTATTATTAAGAGCTAACCAAGTCAGGATCTGCACCTTTAATGGAGCACAGGACTTCCAAACCATGTCATAGAACGGCGATAAAGTGCCTCTAAAATTAAGAAAATGATAAAAAGAACTAACAGAGAAGATCCTAGAAGAATTCCAGCGCCAGAAGAAATCCTCTTTATCGAGCCAAACCACATTGTTGATAGTGGCAAGAAGATTATCAAAGATGGGGGAAAGGTGGATAGGGAGGTTGATAGAAAGCGGGATCGACCAAACCCTGATGGAATCGTTAAAGGAGTAGTACTCCGAAACCAATGCCAAAGGGTTGACCGCTAGGCGAAAGATTTCTGGAAAAGCCGATGCTAAAGAGGAATTACCGATCCAGATATCAGACCAGAATCTGGTCATAGACCCGTCGGCACAGCCGTGGGTTAATCCAACGAGGAAAGGAGCTGCAACTTTACAAACACCCTTCCAGAATGGAGATGCATGCCTATGGGGGTGCTCCGGGAAGCTCCACCAATCATTGGCTGGGAAAATTTTGGCTTTAATACAATTGATCCAGGGGAGATCCTCATATTTAAGGAATCTCCAAAGCCATTTGCCCAGTAAAGCCATATTTTGGTGCCTCAGGTCCAAAACCCCTAGACCACCGGCTAATTTCGAAGAGCAAATGAGCTTCCAATTACACAAGTGCGATCCGGGTTTGTAGAGGGCTGATCCGGACCAGAGGAAATTACTTCTGATCTGATCAATTCTTTTGATGACCCAAGAAGGAATGAAATAGTAAGACATCATATAGAGAGGAATCGAGGAGAGAACAGAATTAAGCAAGATCAGTCTGCCACCACGGGAAAGCAGTCTCCCCGACCAAATCGATAGCCTGGATTCCACTTTATCGATCATGGGCGCCCAATCCGATCTATGAAGTTTCCCCCATCTCAAGGGGATACCTAGATAAGTTATAGGAAAAGACGCAGCCGGGCAGTTAAAAAATTCGGAAATTTCATTCTGCCTGTTAGGCGACCCTCCCAGCCAAATGACTGATGATTTATTGAAATTGATAGAGAGACCAGATGCTAGTTCGAAGCAGTAGAGCAGGAGTTTGAGATTCCTGAGGGTGTGGGGATTAGGCTTAGCCAAGATAATGGTGTCATCTGCGTACCGCAGGTTAAGAACACCATTAAAATAACGAGAATTCCCCAGACCTTCAATGGCTTGAGCTTCCCAAGCATTGCGAAGGAGCTTACTGAAAACGTCAGCAACCAAGGAGAAGAGAAGGGACGACAGAGGGTCCCCCTGCCTGAGGCCACATTTAATTTTGAATTTGTGACCCTCCGTGCCATTCACGATAATAGACGAAGTACCCGCAAATAGGCTGGATTTAATCCAAGCAATCCATTTGGGGCCAAAGCCTCTATGAATAAGGATATCAAAAAGGAAGTCCCAACTAACGTTATCATAAGCTTTCTGAAAATCTAGTTTGAGGAGAATACCCTCAGATTTGGAATGGTGACAATAAGAAATGATCTCTTGAGCTGAGGCCACACTATCAAGGATAAAACGATCCTTGATAAAGCCTGATTGAGCCGGATCGATGAGAGGAGAGATAACCTCTCCAAGCCTAGCAGAGAGGACTTTCATAATGATTTTGAACGTGGTATTGATCAGACTAATTGGCCTGAAGTTCGGCACGGAGTTCGCGCCTATAATTTTAGGAATGAGAACAATGTGCGCGTAATTGATACGATCGAAAGAGAATGCACCGCTATGAAGATCAGCGAACATCCGGACGAGGTCGTCCTTCAACCAATTCCAGAACTTTTGAAAGAAGAAAGCGGGGAAACCGTCCGGACCCGGAGCCGCGTCGCTCTTTAAAGCGAAAACCGCGGCTTTGATCTCGTCCAAAGAGAACGGATCCTCCAGAGCAGAGAGATCAAAAGGATTAGCTCCGTACAGCTGGTCCCAATCTAGGCTCATTGCTCAAGATTTGGAAGAGCCAAGGAGATTTTTATAGAATAGAAGAAAAGATTGGTGAATGTCCTTGGTGGAAGATACTTCCACCCCATCTTGGACGATCGAAGAAATGAGGTTACACCTTTGTCTGTGGGAAGCGAAATTGTGAAAAAACGCGGTATTGCCATCTCCTTCTTTGAGCCACCGAAATTTGGCTCTTTGAGCCCATTTCACATGGTCTTGGCGGAGAATCTCCGAGAAATCTTCTTTGCAAGAACGTCGTTCATTGAAAAGGTCACTAGAGATCGGACCTTCCTCCTCCATCTTATCTATAGATTCGATGGTGGATAGGAGGTAGTTTTTCAGAAAATTGGTGTTAAACTGCCTTTCTTTGCGCCAGATCTTGCTCCCGAATTTAATCGCGTGTAGTTTGAGGAGAATGGATCCCAAACCGGAAGATCCAGAGATTGCCGAGAGGCATTCGGTTACAAGATTGACGAAAACCTGATCTTCCAACCAGAATTTTTCAAATCTGAAACGATGCTGGCGCGGGAAATTAAAATCAGAGTGAAATGCGATAGGAACGTGGTCTGATGACGGATTAGGAAGAGCAAGAGCAAAAGAATTATGAAACCGATCGATCCATTTATGGGATACTAAGAATCGATTGAGCTTGGCAAGCGAAGGATGATGTCGAAGGTTCGACCAGGTAAATGATCTACCAGACAACGGGATGTCAGTCAACTGCAAGGAACTGATGCAGTCGTTGAACCACTGATTGCCTAGCGATGAGGGGGTAGATCTCTCAGCGGCAATACACAGGTCATTAGCCAAAGAGTGGAGAGATTGGAGTTCGGACCAAAACAACGGCCTACCAGCCGAGACGGAAGGACCATACACCGAAATAACCGTGAGATTGGTGTTAAGAGGTAGCCAATGGAGGTGAACAATTAGAAAGAAATTGAGCCGTTTGAACGAAATCAATGAGAAAATAGACTCTTTAAATCCAAACAGGATACCACCCCTAGATCCTGAAGCGTCAAGAGAGATCCAATTAGAAATGATGGATCCCCCGATCGACCTAAGAATCATGGGGGACGGAGATTCAAGTTTGGATTCTTGGATGGAAATGAGATCGCAGTGCGAAGAAGAAATCAATTGATAGATCGATCTCTGTTTGTCGGGACAATTAAGTCCTCTAATATTCCATGAGATCGTAATCATTAAAAACCTTTGAACTCCACAACTCTAGATCTTTCTTTGGCTCTGAGGGCACAAGCCACAGACGAAGGGGATTGGAGGGTTAAAAAACCCAAATTGGAAGCTTTGTTAATGAGATCAAAATCAGAGCAATGGTCAAATTGCAAATGATAGATCGAACCTAGAGGGGGATCCGACGTAACAGAATTAGGAAGAGACAGGCCTCTAGAAGATCGAGGCTGCCCAGCTCTCAAGCGAGCACTCGATCTGATAAGTCGGGGAGAGGACTTAGAACCCAAAATGAGTCCTTTCCTGGAAGGGATGCTAACCGGAGAGGCAGCGTCACTAACCACGATAGAACAATACGATACAGGGGATTGATCATCGATGCTATGAAGCGAAGATGGTAAGGCAATATTATAAGATTCAAACAAAGGCTTTACTAAAAGATAGCAGGTTGAAGCCTCTGAAGATGACTTCGAAACAGGGATAACATCCGGGGATATAGAGTAGAACCCTCCCGGTAACAAAAAGAACGAAGGGTAAAGGCGAGGATGATGTAGAATACTGCCGTAAAGAACACTAAGACATACCAAACGATGCGCAAAAAAATGACAAGAACCACCATTAAAACTGGAAAAAGCATCAAAATAAGCACTAACCTTACGGATGGAGATGGCCTTCTTGCGGTCCTCCTCTTCATCATCCAAGAGATTATCTTGATCAGTCCAGGATGGAGCTAGCGATGCTTCATCACTCTTGACCTTGATGAGGGGCAGAACCGGGTCAGAAGAAGTGGTCGATGAATGCGCCAGCTTTTGGAACAGTTGCCAATCAGATTCAAAGTGCGGATTAACTTCCCATTTGGGCCACGAAGAACTGGGATCAGGCTGCTTGGGGCCAGGAGAGGTAGAACCCGAAGGCAGCTGAACAGGGGGAAGAGACGGCTTCACCTCTCGAGTAGCATCGGGAACTGCCTGAGGCGAGGGAGGAACATTCGAGGGAGGGGGAAGTTTGTGAACGGACTTAGCGGACTGGTTAGAAGAAATATCCGGATTGATCCATACGAGATTTGGTGGTTTGGCGGGAGAAATCTTAGCTATGGGGATGGGATTAGTAGCTTTGTTCTGAGGTGGAATTTTCTTCCTTGATGAAGATTTAACTGGAGCTTTCCAAAGAGATTTAGAAGATGAGACAGAACCAGGGTGGAACGTAGAGGGATTTGTGGAGACCAAAGCATGGGTCTGCGGAGGAATATAAGAGGTCCCTTGCTCCGACTTATCTACAGGGGAGTCCAGGTGGTATTGAACCGGAACCGGAAAGGATACCAGACCATCCTTCAGAACAAAAGCCTCTACGCGCTCATGATGCTCGGGGATGTCAAAACAAGCCTCAACTTGCAAACAGCCAGAAGCCAACTTAGTAGCAGAAGAGATGCTGGTGAGACTACCAACACAGATAGCCAACTCACCCACACGATGCTCTGAGTCGCAAAAAGGTGGCAGACCCACCAAAGTGACTTTCGTAGGGATAATCTTAGGAGTAACCTTAGGAGGAACAAACTGAACCCACTTGCGAATAGAGAGTGATATAGATCCAATCGATAACGAAGAGTTCTCAATCAAATCTTGAAGAAGTTTCGGTGATGGGCATCTAATGACGATATCTCCATTGGAACAAGAACTAATAAACCAATCCCAATCCTTTACATTGCACGAAATACAAAGAAAAGAGTTGAGAGTGAAGATAGGAATGGAACCTCCGTTAAATGATATGGCACCGTAAGTGTCGAAAGATCTCAATCGATCGGAGAGGTCAGAAGTAGTGGTGAACACTTGCAGAACAATCGGCCTGGCAGGAACCACCAGGGGGGGCGTCCTTAGGAACGGGCGGGAGAACGATAGGATCGACCACGTGATTAATCTCAGGCGGAGTAGGGAGGATTAGGGATCTGGTAGAGGGCTTTATGGTTTTAGAACGGGTGGTAGCTCCATCGGGAAGCTTGCGTTGTAACGCCGGGAAATCGAGTGCTGACAGCACCTGCTCAGATATGGGAACCCCGATCGAAAGACCAAGCAATCTTTGAAGCGCAAAGCATTTGGAACGAGAGTGACCTGGTTTGAGACAGAATAGGCACTTCATGGAGGCAGCGCAGTATATTTTAATATGCCCTGGTTGCAAACACCGGAAGCAAAAGATAGACGAATGGCCAGAAAATAGTTTAGAGAAACTAGGAAGAGAGGGAGACTTAGAGTGAAATGGGCGGGAAGAGAGGAAAGGGAAATTTCTCGGAAGCTTCCGAGGATCAGAGTTAGGAACGCCAGAGGACAAAAGCCCATCTACGTTAGATAAATGCGAATGAGTCCTAATATTAGAATTCTTTTTTTTTTAACTACTTGGACCCACGATAAAGCCATGGGCCGTAATCCGGGCAAAAGAGGGAGACGGCCCACACAAAAGAAAAGAGACGCTAGCACTAGAGAATAGGAGGACTAAAATCGAAATGGAGAACAACCGGCCACGCTGAAGCACAGCACAGCAATGGCAAGGTGCCAGAGCACCCAGAACACCGTAGGTTATGGAAGCAAATCCCACAGAAAAGGAAGCCAATAATCCAGTAGAACGATGTAAGCTGGGAAGTGAGGGAAAGGTGAATTGGATATAGTAGACGGAGAGAAGAAGATAAGGGATAGAGAGAAGGAGATGAGAACCAAAGACCACAAAAAGAAGTTGATAGATGGGGAAACGAGATCCCTAGAACAGATCAAAAATCGATCAAACGAGCAGGGATAAAGCAATCTGGAGAAAACCTAATGAACTGGGCACACCAACCCAAAAGAGAAGAAGAAAGTAGGGCAGGAAACTCCGACCCTAAAAGAAGAAAAGGACCACCACCAAACGAATCCAGCAGCTGAAACCAAAAAACGAACACACCACGACTACCTCTGATAAATAACGACTGGGCAAGAAAAGTACTTACAGTGGTTGGAAACCGCGGCGACTTACCAAACCGGGAGTCGGAACACGTTACCTCCTCACTGCCCGCCAAAGGTGACCCACCTCCCGAGAAGAAGAAGCCACACCGCTGAAAGAGGGAAGCGAGCCCAGAGAATGCAGAGGATACACCGGACGAGAGATGCGGCGTTCCAAAGCTGGAGTCACAGGGGATACACCCTGAGAAGAGGAAGCCACTGGAGACGGCGGAGGAGGAAGGAGGAGCAGATAAAGCCTCGAAAACGAGGAAGACACGAAAAAGGTTTGGAGAAGGAGGCAAGGGGAGAAAGATTAATGAAGGATGTAGGGGGATTAGCTAAGGGAGGAGGCCGGATCTGGGAGGGGAAGTCCAAGAGAGAGAGTAGAGAAGAAGAAGGATTGTAAAATACTCCTTTATTGAGTTTATCTATTCTTATCTGCCTCTCTTTCTTAACGGGCGTACCCGAGCGCACCCGGGCGTACCCGAACGCACCCGGGCGTACCCAAACCCATATCGTGTATTTTTTTTCCTTTTTTATTTAAAAACGCCCCAGATATGTATCAAGTGCGTATCGGGTGCGTACCTGTACGTATCCACACCCGATACGCACCCGATACTGGTACGTGAGCTTTTAAAATACCCATGCATCAGAGCTATTTACTATCCTTTAATTTACTTGACTTGAGGCGCACCACCTTTCGAACTCCATAAAAAGATTTTGGGCATAGTGACTAAAGATATCTATCTAAAATCCGACTAATGATCATTCAATTCAATTAGTTTGATTCAATTAGTTTATGGGCAAATAAATTCCACATACATGTAAACATTCCTACAAACTTCAATTTCATATTGAACTTCTCATAATACTTCGTGTCTTTTGTTTCTTGATGTCTCCAATTTTTTTTAAAGCGGCACGAGTTAAATACCAAAAAGTAGCACCTAAAAGATCAAATTTGAACAGTGACAAGGCAATAATAGTACAATGTGCAATAACGATGATTTATAACGATAACAATAAACAATAATAATAATGGTAAACAATAACAATAACACTGTTCAATAAAGATGACAATATGCAATGACAATGCGATGAAAATCTTAAGTCTATTATTCATTTTAATCCTAACTAATGCACGTAGTACGGCATCCCATACTACAGGTTCCATGCATACAATCAATTTTGTTTAAACTAAGATGGTAAATTCTATAGGTCATGTCTCGCACGATAACAATAGCAATTTCTTGCACAATAACGATAATAATAGTCGGCACGATAGGTCCTAAAACAATACACGATGAATTAGGATACTGCAGTCAGTAATCCAACAATAAATCGATAGCACTAGCCGACACAATATTTTAGAAACAAAGCTCACAATACCGAGTACAATCACTATATTATCAACTACCCTTGTCAACCCTTAACCCCGGCTTGATTAACATTCTTTATTCAATTAACACATAATAATGCGATTAATAAGGGACACTAGAAAAGATGGAAACACAACCCTAAAATCATGCAATGTACTCTATACAATTAAATACACCAAATATAACATTATAGATTCAATTGTATATTATTAAATATAGGAACCTAATTCTGGACAGCAGTAGGTTGCTGTACAAAATCAGAATTTCTGTTGCTACAGGATAGCAAATGTGGATCCGTCAGAAGGTCTAGAAACTAGACTCCTGTCCGGTTCCAACGCATATAATTAAGGTACATAAAAGTTATGGTAACATGTGTCAAAACAGCAAACTATACAAGATTTGTGTTCAGCCAGAATTTGTAAAATTGTGTTTATACATATGGAACAGGACTGAAACAGCATTAATTAATTCCAAAAAAATTAGGGAATGTTCTCTAGGATGTCTAGTATCAGCATGCAAAATTTCAGGTCATTATCTTATAGGTAGCATGGTTAAATTAATTGTGAATTAAAGTGTGACAGTAGTTTTTAGGGTCTGGAATTGTACGACACAGCAGCAGTAAAACTGCGATATCTCACAAACCGTGACTCGGAATTCAATTCCGCCAAAAAGGAAAGTAAACTAGACATCTAGGGATACATTTCACATTCAGGAATTTATTGATTTTAGCGACATTAACTAGGTCGAAACAGCAAGGTAATGTTCAGGTCGGCGTAAATTTTCAGGGTGTCAACATATATTTTTTGAATAAAATTATTAAAAAGTTAAGGACGATGAATTGGGGGTTAACAATCATAATCACAGCAAGCCATACCTATGTGAATATGGTATTAAGATGTGAAATGTCCATAATCTTACTAATTACAAACAACTCATACACTAACATCAATCATATAAACCATCAATACTAGTATGCAATCTACAATTGTTGTGAGATGTCATGACATAAAATACAATAATAATCCATATTCCTATATTCAATAACTAACTATATGTATGCATGTAAGATTCTCTATACATTGGAGACAAAGATGGCACGAAGTCAAGACTACTACTTAGATTCGCTCGTGTAAATCCGTAGTATCCCAACGATAGATAACAATAACAATATACGATAACAATTAGGGATCTACTTGTAGGATTCAATAAAAATCTCGAATATGATACGATAACTATTCGAGAAGAAATGACTTGCCTTTAGATGACGATTAGATCCGATAATTTGGGAATAACAGGATCGAAATCTCGGCGACGAGCAAACGATCACGATGATCACGATCGGGCACGGATCTCGTTGATCAAGATGGTGATCAAAGATGAAGAGCAAGAGAATCCAACGGCCGGGATCGAACATATAAGAATTAGAAGAGTACTAAAAGAGTAAATATACCATGATTGACAATTTGATGAATGAGAACAAAAGTGGATCAAATGTTTAACTCATCAAGTAGAAGACGAACGAGATGATCAAGACGATCAAGCACTGAGATCAAGCGTGATCGGTCAATCGGACGGCTGAGATCGAAGATCAAGATCAATATCAAGATCAAGACGATGATCAAGATCGCGATGATAAAAAAGATCTAACGGTCGAGATCAAGATCTTGATAATGATGATGGTGATGATGATCAATGCAAATCCAACACCCAAGATCAACGGATCAAGAAGTGATCGCGATCGCAATGATCAACGATCGGACAACCATAATTCAAAGTGGCAAAACCCACAACAATAGCAACTCCATGGCTCTAGGGTTGCACAGGCTTGGCTTCGACGATGGGTGGCGGTGCACAGGGGCAGCGCCAGCGAGAGCAGCACGAGGCAGGCGGCGAGGGATGACGGCGGCCAGGAAGTGGCTGCCGCTGTTGACGATGCTTTCGTCGAGAGAGAGGGAGACGATGCAGAGGGGACGCTGCTGCCTGGCGCTATGTCGGGGGGGAGGCAGGGCCAGATAGAGAAGGATGGCTGTCGGTGTCATCGAGGCACAGCAGGGGGGGTCACCGGCAGAGAGAGGCGCACAGCAGGAAGGCAGACGGTGTGCTGCCACTACAGTCACCGAGGAGAGGAGCACTGGTGCTACTAGGGCTGCTGCAGTCGGGAGGAGAACAGGGTGGAGCTGGCGTCGGAAGAGCAAGAGGAAGAGCACGGGATGCTGGTGATGCTGAGTGCTCGAGAGGAGAAGGGAGGAGAGGGAACCAGGGCGGCACTGGGAGGAGGGTCGTCGGCTGAGGTGGTCGGGAAATGCACACAGGGTAGAGGGAGCGGGGGAGATCGACAGATGGGTTAGGGGGATGACAAAGGAGGAAAGAAACACAGGGGAAAGGGGTTGGCAGCTGTAGGGTTTGTATAGTAATGGGGGGTTAGGGTTATATATATATATATATATATATATATATATATATATATATATATATATATATATATATATATATATATATATATATATATATATATATATATATATATATACCCAAAAACCCATTACCCATTCTCCTATTGGATCATCTACTCAACAACCCATACCCATTAACCATATATATATATATATATATATATATATGGTTAATGGGTATGGGTTGTTGAGTAGATGATCCAATAGGAGAATGGGTAATGGGTTTTTGGGTATCCAAAAGAAGTAGGGTATAGGGATTTAAATAGGGTACAAAAATCCAATAGAGAAATAATTATAAAAATATTAGATAAAAATATGATCTATAATAAAATGTAATTTGTATTACACTATAGAATTTATTTGAACACTACAAATACAATTAACAATATAAATATATTTTTACTTTATCAAACAAGGGTAATAATACTAATAACAATAATAACAATAATCATAATAATAATAATAAAATAAGAATAAAAGTAATAATAATAATACTGATAACAATAATAATAATAACAACGTAAATAGGGTTTGTATTACAATATAAAAATCATAGTGAATAGTTACAAATAAAATTATTGATTAGAAATAAACTTTAATAGGAGGTCCGACAATACATTTTAAAAAAAGAATTTGAAAGCAGGAAAATCATTTACAAAAATTTAAAATACCTAAAATATACAGAAAATACGGAATTGGGGAAACAGAGGTTACATAAAAACTCTGACGTATGGAGGATTTGAACCAGAAACCTCCATTATATTATTTATGTACGTGCGTTGCACATGTTGGTAGATTGACAAATGACACTAAAGCCTTCACCCATTATAATATTAGAGATTAGAGATTAGAGACTAGTATTTTTCACGTTCGATGCACGTTTTGATAAGAGTTGGAGGATTTTCACGTGCGATATGTGTTAAGAAATAGTTTTGAAGTTGGACATGCGTGCACATAATAAAAAATATTTTAAAGAAAAAAACTGCGATTTGTACCTGCATTGCACGTGTTTATAAGTAGAATTTGAGTTGTACGTGCAACATATGTGTATGTTTGGTGTTAAAAAATATTGAAAATTTATTTTGCACAAGCATTGCACGTTTTAAGTAGGTAAAATTTTGTTTGTTTGTTAGTTTTTGTTGTAATTAATGAGAGAGTTTGAGTTGCACGTACGAATCACGGGTTTGTTTGTTGACAAATTACAACTCCAACTCTCAAATTATATATAGAGATACTAGTATAATGTACGTGTGATGCACGTCTAAAAAAGTAAAGTCATCAAATTAAATGAATATATATTGAATAAGGAAAAAAAAGTTTATATTTGAAAGTTTTGATTTGGGCTACACGTATGGTGCACATTTATATTTGTCGAATATAGTTTGGACGTGTATTATACGTGTTTATATAGTTACAAAGTTAGGGTTTGTTTGTTACAAACTCCAACTCTCCCATTAAAATAGTAGAGATACTAGTATAATGTACGTGCGATGCACGTCTAAAAAAGTAAAGTCATCAAAGTAAATGAATATATATTGAATAAGAAAAAAATAGTTTATATTTAAAGTCTAAAAAAGTAAAGTCATCAAATTAAATGAATATCTCTACTATTTTAATGGGAGAGTTGGGGTTTGTAACCAAACAAACCCTAACTTTGTAACTAAACAAACACATGTAATACACATCCAAATTAAATTCAACAAACACAAATATTTGTAGACAAACAAATCCTTGTATTTCCCGTGCACGTCTAATATAAAGGAGGTATGTGATTCAGGCTAAACTACATTGAAGTTTTTACTTTTAATAAAAATATATTTATTAAGACGTTCATCGCACGTGAAAATTACTAGTATATTGAATAAGAAAAAAATAGTTTATATTTGAAGTTTTGATTTGGGCTACACGTGCGGTGCACATTTATATTTGTTGAATATAGTTTGAACGTGTATTATACGTATTTATATAGTTACAAAGTTAGGCTTTGTTTGTTACAAACTCCAACTCTCCAATTAAAATAGTAAAGATATAGAGATTATTAAATATTAAATATGTATGTTAAAAAACTTTACTTTTTAATACTTTAATTTATTTTTTTTAATCTTTTACTACCTAACTTTCACTAACGCTGAATGTTATACCCATATACTTCAACATTCCTTTTTTTTTTTCTTTCATTTGAGCTGCTGTTAAGCCCCTCTACTAAGTTTGATGTGTTTTATACCTCATTTAACTCTTGTAAGTCTTAAATCATGAATTATATCTATATATTATACTAATAGGAAGGAAAATGTACTTCCTCTCTCCTTTCTTTATTTTGAAATAGAGAAATGAAAGTAAAATTAGGGAATCACACATACCTTAACACGTGCACACCCCCAGCCACCACATCTGCTTAATTCTTGACCGTCTGATCGTCCAAATGCACAAAGGCGTGCATAATCGAGGCTCTCGATCGCGTCACATCGCCACCCAATCACGCATGTCCAATTCACTCAGCAGACGAACCCATAACGTAATCAACGTCTCAGATCGCGCCACGTCACTACATCATCCTGGCACCTTATTCCACTCAGCGGGCGAGCAAAAACTCGATGGGCAATCCAGATCGCTCCAAAAATCGCGTCAGCTCGATAAATCAATAAAATCACAGAAAATAATTTAAAATTAGGAAATTAAATTAATATTTTCAAAATTATTATTAAATACGGAAATTTGATCAAAAATTCTGAAAAATAATTAAAATTTTGGAATCTATACAATATATATTATGCTAAACTACTTTTTCTATGATTTTTGTCATTTTTTCCTTTTTAAATTAGAAAAAAGAGGGAAAATGTAAGAGATAACTCCCCACTCTTTTTGCATCCAAATTAGAATTTGAATCTTCATTATTATATAGAAGTTACTAAATGAATTTTTCAAAAAAAAATATATTATTATTTTCTTATTTTTTAAAAAAAAATTATGTACAGTATGGCACGGGTTATACTATATATTATATTATTTTATATTATATAAGTTTGTACAATATGGCACAAGGGTACACTAGTTTTTTATTTTTTTAAAAATGCTTAGAGCATCCACAGTCGTGATTGCTAAAAAATAGCAATCTTCATATTATAAATATAGCAAAGTCTCGTTTGCAACAATGGTGAAATGTTATAATATAGCATTCAAAAATAAAATATGATCGGACGGAACTCTAAGTTCCGTCCCGCAAAAAGAAAAAAAATCAGCGCATTTTTTAAGATATATATTTAATAATTTAATAATTTTAAAGCTTAGACGCAACACAAAGCTTCGTCAGATTCAGAAGAAAAAAAAAATTAACCCAGGGAGCTGTCACTTTCGACCATCTTAAACCCACTTAATTACCCCCTAAATTGGCCACTAATTAATATAACCCCCTAATTAACCCCTAATTTATTATTTAAGTATATTTAACTAAGCCTAAGTATAATTAATCATATAAATGGAACTTGAAGTTGGAGGGATGGTGAAGTTCCGTCCAACACAAAATATTGCATGGGTTGGATGGTCTAGTTCCGTCCAAGGTAAAAAAGTAAAAAAAAAAAATCATTTTAATATTTGGGACAGAACTTGAAGTTTCGTCTGATATAATAAAAAATTAATTTTTTATTTGGGACGGAACTTGAAGATTCGTCCGATATAATAAAAAAATAATTTTCTTATTTGGAACGGAACTTGAAGATCCGTTCACTATAATATGCATATTCTCATATCGCCTCTCAAATATAGAATTCTTCTGTAGCGATTTTGCCAAAATATGAATAAATAGCAGACGACTGTAGAGTCGCAATTTCTATAATATGGATAAAATGGAAATTTAGCAAATTACTGTGGATGCTCTTACAAAAGCTAAATGACATGGAAATATTTCGTTCATTATTTAACAAAATTCTAATGTTAGGTAGAGAAAGATACAGTTGAAAAAATATTGGACGGAATTTAAAGGTAATTTTTTTCGGATGGAGGAATTTAAAGGTGGATAAGAGCATCTGTAGTCGTCGTCTCTCAAATTTTGGGTATTTGGTATATAGGAATAGGAATTTTGGATTTCGGCTGTATTCGTTTAAACCCCAAATTTGGGTTTTCACTTAAAAAAATTGACGGACAATAGATGATTTCTAGTCCCGCCCCCAAAAATAAATTTCGTTTTAAAACTGTGTCGAACGATGAATCATTTCCCGTCTGAGGATTTATTTTAAAAAATTAATCGACGGATGGGAAATCATTTCCTATCAATTTTTTTCCAAATTAACTCCTAATTTAATTGTAATTAACTATTAATTTAATCCTTATTAAATATCAATTAAAACCTGATATATACCCATAATAATATGTATAGGCCTAGTTCATAAAAAAATTCAAAATGTGTTTGGGCGGGAGATCATCTCTCGTCCGAGAAGTTTCCTTTTTTTAAAAAATCAACGGACGTCCGTTCATTTTTTTTAAAAAAAATTACTGGACGGGAACTCATTTCCCGTCCTATATATTAAAATAAAATTAAATTAAAGCGACGGAATATGATCTTTCGTCCGATCGAACGGACGAAAAATCATCTTTCGTCGGCTATTTTTCCAAATTTCTATTTTGTCTGCCAAGTTTAGTAGACTATTGTTCATCTAAAACCCATTTTGGGGTTTATAGTTAACGAATCCAGCACACAAATTTCTATTTTTTAGAAATTTTGGCAAAATAGCCAATGACTACAGATGCTCTAATACTAGTAATTTACTCGTGCGATGCACGTCTTACTAAATATAGTTTTTTTAAAGTAAAAATTCAGACGTAGTCTGGGTTTGAACATAAGACTTTCTTTATAATAGGTATGCACGTGCGTTGCACACATTGATAAATTTACAAATGATACTAAGGCCTTCTCCCATTATAATATTAGAGATTAGAAATTAGAGATTTACACATGCGATACACGTCTTAATAAATATAGTTTTTTTAAAGTAAAAATTCAGAAGTAGTCTGATTTGAACTTAAGACCTCCTTTATAATAGTTATGCACGTGTTGATAGATTGACAAAAGACACTAAGGCATTCTCCCATTATAATATTAGAGATTAGAGATAAAGGTTAAGATTGGGTAGCTCACTATGACAAGGGAGGGAGACCATTTAGAACACTCAACAATTTTAATAAACTCTTGATTTTTCATAATATCAAGTTAAAACCAATTTGGTGAGGAAAAACCCATTGATGTTGCTCGTTTTTGGTGTGGGGGCAACATGTGTGAGTTCTTGTAATTTGTGAAGTGGAAGGGACTGATCTCGATCTCAGATCGGGTCTATTCCTTGAGGTCGGCTCAGAAGAGAAGCTGGTAGCTAGGTCGAGAGGCTGGAAGCTCGGTCGGTCGGAGTACCTGCAAAAGGCCAAGAAACACCGGGAGAAGTCCCGACGACAGGCCCTTCAACAGTCTAGTCAGACACTGGAAAGGGACTGGGTAGCTAGGGATCAGATGTGGAAAGATTCATTACCTTTGAAAGTGAGGAGGGGGTCTGGTGGTTATAGGTAGGGATAAACGGGTCAGGGACCCTAACGGGCCGGGTCGGACCTATTTGCCTATGGGCCTGAGTTGGCAGAAGCCCGTTGGACTTGTTGACTTGATGATCTGGTATGAGCAAAATATGAGGAGATCTGATGGCCATGATTGGAACCCGTCATCTATACCACATCATAAGCCCCCCACTCCTGGAGGGATATGTAAACCAGCCTTGGAGGAGTAGTTTGTCTCTGTGGGAAGTGCAGAGGGGAGTATTTGGTGAAGATAAGTTGTTCAGTCCGTGGGGAGTGACTAGAGTTGGCACCGAGCTAATCACAATATAGTTTGTACAGAGAGCCAAGCTCGAAGGGTGGGTGCCAAGCATCGAGCCTGGAGAGTTGGCACCGAGCATCTTGGAGGGTCAGCACCGAGCGTCGAGGCTGGAGGGTCAGCGCCGAGCGTCGAGGGTCGGCACCGAGCGTCGAGGGTCGGCGCCGAGCGTTGAGGGTCGGCGCCGAGCGCCTTGAGTGAGACATTTAATGAAAGAAGTTGTGTGGAGGCTCAAAGTCTGTGCCGAGCTCTGAGCCTGGAGGGTCGACGTCGAGCACCTCGAGTGAGGCATTTAATGAAAGAAGCTGTGTGGAGGCTCGAAGTCCATGCCGAGCTCCGAGCCTGGAGGGTAGGCGCCGAGCACCTCGAGTGAGGCATTTAATGAAAGAAGCTGTGTGGAGGCTCGAAGTCGATACCGAGCTCCGAGCCAGGAGGGTCGGCGCCGAGCACCTCGAATTGAGGCATTTTATGAGAGAAAGCTGTGGCGGTGCTCGAAGTCTACGCCGAGCTCCGAGCTAGAGGCGAGCTCTGTGCTGGGGGCGAGCTCCGAGCTAGGGGTCGGTGCCGAGCGCCTTGAATTAAGGAATCTTGTGACAGAAAGCTATGGCGGTGCTCGAAGTCCATGCTGAGCTCTGAGCTAGAGGCAAGCTCCGAGCTAGGGTCGGCGCAGAGCGCATTTTGTGACAGAAAGTTGTGACGGTGCTCGAAGTACATGTTAAGCGTCGAGTCAGAAGGCCTTGAGCTGTGAGGCCATTTTTTGCAAAATCTTGGGTGATGCTCGAGATCAATGCCGAGCGTTGAGGCAGAAGGCCTTAATCTTTGAGGCCATTTTGTGGAAAATCTAAGGTGATGCTCGAGATCCATGTTGAGCATTGAGCCAGAGGGCCTTGAACTGTGAGGACATTTTCTGGAAAAGCTAGGGTGATGCTCAAGATCCATGCCGAGCGTCGAGCCAGAAGGCCTTGGGCTGTGAGGCCATTTTCTGCAAAAGCTAAGGTGATGCTCGAGATCCATGCCGAGCGTCGAGCCAGAGGGCCTTAAGCTGTGAGACCATTTTCTGCAAATGCTAGGATGATGCTTGAGATCCATGCCGAGCGTCGAGCTAGAAGACTTTGAGTTGTGAGGCCATTTTGTGGAAAAGCTAGGGTGATGCTCGAGATCCATGCCGAGCGTCGAACCATAAGGCCTTGAGCTGTGAGGCCATTTTTTGCAAAACCTAGGGTGATGCTCGAGATCCATGCCGAGCGTCGAGCCATAAGGCCTTGAGCTGTGAGGCCATGTTGTGGAAAAGCTAGGGTGATGCTCGAGATCCATGCCGAGCATCGAGTTAGAGGGCCTTGAGTTGTGAGGACATTTTCTGGAAAAGCTAGGCTGATGCTCGAGATCCATGCCGAGCATCGAGCCAGAGGGCCATGAGCTGTGAGGACATTTTCTTGAAAAGCTAGGGTGATGCTCGAGATCCATGCCAAGCGTTGAGCCAGAAGGCCTTGAGCTGTAAGGCCATTTTCTGCAAAAGCTAGGGTGATGCTCGAGATCCATGCCGAGCGTCGAGCCAGAAGGCCTTGAGTTGTGAGGCCATTTTGTGTAAAAGCTAGGGTGATGCTCGAGATCCATGCCGAGCGTCGAGCCAAAGGGCCTTGAGCTGTGAGGACATTTTCTAGAAAAGCAGGGTGATGCTCGAGATCCATGCCGAGTATCGAGCCAGAAGGCCTTGAGCTGTGAGATCATTTTCTACAAAAGTTAGGGTGATGCTCGAGATCCATGCTGAGCGTCGAGCCAGAGGGCCTTAAGCTGTGAGGACATTTTCTGGAAAAGCTAGGGTGATGTTCGAGATTCATGCCGAGCATCGAGCCAGAAGGCCTTGAGCTGTGAGATCATTTTTTGCAAAAGCTAGGGTGATGCTCGAGAACCATGCTGAGCGTCGAGCCAGAAGACCTTGAGCCGTGAGGCCATTTTTTGGAAAAGCTAGGGTGATGCTCGAGATCTATGCCGAGCGTCGAGCCAGAAGGCCTTGAGCTATGAGGCCATTTTATGCAAAAGCTAGGGTGATGCTCGAGATCTATGCCAATCGTCAAGCCAGAAGGTCTTGAGCTGTGAGGCTATTTTGTGGAAAAGCTAGGGTGATGCTCGAGATCCATGCCGAGCGTCGAGCCAGAGGGCCTTGAGCTGTGAGGACATTTTCTAGAAAAGCTAGGTGATGCTCGAGATCCATGCCGAGCGGCAAGCCAGAGGGCCTTGAGCTGTGAGGACATTTTCTGGAAAAATTAGGGTGATGCTCGAGATCCATGCCGAGCATCGAACCAAAAGGCCTTGAGCTGTGAGACTGTTTATTGCAAAAGCTAGGGTGATGCTCGAGATCCATGTCGAGCGTCGGGCCCGAAGGCCTTGAGCTGTGAGGCCATTTTGTGGAAAAGGTAGGGTGATGCTCGAGATCCATGCCGAGAGTCGAGCAAGGAGGCCTTGAGCCGTGAGATCATTTTATGCAAACGCTAGGGTGGTGCTCGAGATCCTTACCAAGCTTCGAGCTAGAAGGCCTTGAGCTGTGAGGACATTTTCTGGAAAAGCTAGGGTGATGCTCAAGATCCATGCCGAGCGTCGAGCCAAGAGGCATTGAGCTGTGAGACCATTTTCTGGCTAGAGCCTTGCTTCGGTGTTTGGCGTGTCCGAAGTGCACGCAGGACCCCGAGCATTTGGGACTTAAGAATTTGGGTTGTATGTGGGCCAACAAGGCGGTGACACATGTAATGATGGCATCGTGTTTTTTGAGGGTTTCGAGGAGTCGCTAGTTTCACTATATATTTCCCACTCCTCTTCTCATTTTTCACCTTTGCTTTCTTTCTCCAAGTTCCCAATTTTTTTCTTCTAGCGCAGCTCAGTCACCGGTGGCGAGTATTCCGACCACCAACCAGTACTTCGAACAGGTTAGTTTTGTTCATTATGTCAAGGGCTCAGTCTGGTTTGTCCGCCACCACCTCGGATCGGGATGAAGGACCAAGCCTCTCCAACTCAACGTCATGGGAGTCAGAGGAGAAGGTCTATGACATTGCACCGCTATACACCAGGAAGCCCTTCGTAGTAGAGTCGAGCGACTCAGAAGGAAATGCGCACATGATAGAGGGTGACGAGGAAGTCGAGTTCATTGAGGCAGACCAAGTCGTTCAGGGGGGCGATGGGGAGGTTCAAGTCATCGAGGGGGACGACGTCGTTCAGGGGGGCGATGAAGAGGTTGAAGTGGTCGAGGGGGACAACGAAAGGAGGGACGATGCTTAAACAGAGGAAGAAGATCTGGCTCCTTTGGCGATGCCCTCTCCCCCACTCTCCCGAGGGGTCGTCGAGTTCGGTGGAGGAAAACTAAGTGGATCCTACTAGACAGCCTGGATGAGATGACTCCTGAAATTAACCTTGATGTCTCGTTCTTAGTTCAGTCGTGCTCCATCAGAATGTATCCGGAAGATATTGAGGAGTTAGTTCAATACGGAGGCAGTGTTGACGATGATGTGCAGGCGTCCTCGCCCGGTAGCCAGAAGATATCGATGAACAAGATGCCAACTGTTCTAACTGCGGACGACCTTCCTGTTATCAGAGCAAGTTACTTTATCGGTCAGGAGTACGAGCTGCTAATCCCCAACCCCGGGATCTGCCCCACGAACAAATTGGCATCCTGCTTCTGTATGTTCTCGGTGGACTCCTTTTGCTCGAGTTTGTGACTACCGTTCCACCCGTTTGTTAAGGAAATTCTGAATTGGGCGTCGTTGAGCCCGATGCAATACAGGCCCAACTCCTGGAAGCAGCTTGTGTGCTTCATGCGTCTTTGCGAGGAGCGGGGGGTTCCCCTGAGGCTGAAGTACTTCCAAGCGATCCTGGGACTTAGCTCATCCGACGAGTACGAAGGGATTTACTACATCTCACCACGCTGAGGGAGGAAGGTTGTACACGGGCATCCGGACTCTATCAAAGGGTGGAAGGAGAAATACTTTGTTGTTCGGATCCTACCCCCCTGGGTGATACCCATGGCTTGGAGATTTTACAAACCCAACCTTAAGGGTCCCTGAAAGTCTGATTTGATGTCCGAGTAGTGGGCAGACGTTGAGCGGATATGTTCGGGCAACAATATTGGTTGGTTGAACGTGACGGAGAGGCACCTGGCTCAAATCGGACTGAGCCCCACTCCTATCAGTATGTCTTTTATTTAATTTTTTTTTAAGTGTTTTCACTCGTCTCATGAGCTTCTCATTTTTGTAGATATGTACAACGCAGAGATCGCTGAGAGGAGGGCGCTGATGAAGAAGAGGAAGGCCAAGAAGAGCGATCAGGCCGAGCATGAGAGTCACGGGAGAGTCCCCTCTGAGGGGGTTACCAAGGAACCCCCTCGCTCAACGCTGAAAAAGTATAAGATGTCTAAATCGGGTCCTAGCTCCAGTAGCTAAAGGGTTACAGAAGTGGTGAGGGGCGGCCTCCACTCATCACTCCAACGGCTGAGGAGATCGTGGGTGAGGAGGGGCTTCGACCATGGGCCCCGGACTCGGTCGTTAAGGTCGGGGACACCTTGTCAGATGGATCTGTGGCTATCGAAATGGTCGAGAAGCTCGCTCCACCTCGGGACCGGAATGCCTGAGAGTGTGACACCGTCGAGTCCAGCTATTTGAAGTGGGCTCTGGTGAGCATGCAGGTAACCTTCGTTTGGCAATGATTCTTTTGTAACTTGTTGGTTGTATTATAGCCTGAGTCTGGTTCCCTCGGTTATAGGCTTGCGTGGAGGGTGCTCAGCTGATGAAGCTGCAAGAGCGGGAGCTGAGGAAGGAGGCAAGGAACGCTCAGTGCTATGAGCGGGAGATGAAAGATCTCAAAATAGCGCAGCTGGCGCTTGAGGGCCAAAACCAGGCCATTCAGGCCGAGTTGGCGAACCCGACCGACGCCCACATGAAGCAGATGGCCGAACCGCGGAAAGAGGCCGACAGGCAGGTGAAGAAGATGAAGCAGACCGGGATAGATAAGGTCATCGAGGCCCAGGACGAAGTCTACGCCTTGGCGATGCGGCATGTTAAGTACCACCAACCGGAGTTGGACCTGATCAACTTCCATTATGACATGGAGGTGCCCGAACACCCGCCGACTCCTGGGGGTGGTGGCGATGATGATGCTGCAGGGGCAACCCCAATATTGAGCTGCCAGCCGAGGAAGAGGTTGGACCGTAGTAGTACTTGCTATTTTCTTTTCCTCCCCTCATTTTTGTTTGCATTTTTGTAATCGCCGTACACGGACTGGCCACCGCATTTTTGTAAACTCACTTTTTGAGCAATGAAAATAGTTTTGGCCCAACCTCTTGACTTGAATGAATTCTGGATTTTGGGCTTGATTTTTAGCCAAGTATAACAGCTCGGAGTAATATTTCCATGTTTGCTTGCCAGATAGATGCGACCCCGAGGGTAGACCTCGGCCGTGTTGAGATGAGCCGGCTGAGGGGTAAGATCTCGACCTTGGAGTCTTCTCTGACCCGATGTCGTAAAGAGGCTCGCAACCGAGAGGCTGATGTCCAATACTTTATGGACAAGTCGAAGGGACTTAGCTTAGAGCTGACGCGTTTCAAGAAACTGATAGCCGACCGTGACTTGGATAGTATAGGGGTCCTGTTTTTCGATGGCTAGTAATTCTGCTCGGTGGCCGTTGTCTGAGTTTTTTCTTCGTGAGTTCATTGTGGAGAAGGAGTTGGAGGTGCAACGGTATAAGATAATGCTCGAGATGTCCGGTTCTCGATCCATTTTCTTGTGGGGAGCTCGTCCTTCAGCCAGAGCTTCGTTGCCAACCCTGGGGATTGGGCCAGCAAAGCCTTGCTATGCACAGAGCTCGGTCGCAGGTGTGTCTACCTTGGCCATACCGGGTGATCCGGCGAAGGACCCAACTCGCTCGGCTGGCCTTGAACTTGTCTGTACAACCCTGTGGCTCCGATACCGGAGCCTTAGGCCGAGTTTGAATGATATAATAACGTCTTCCTTTGTAACAATGCATTTTCTTTAGTTGAAAAAATAATGAGAATACTATTGTATTGCTTTGACTGGTTCTTTTACCGTGAGCTTGCTTCCGATCTCCGAGGACTGGCCTCCAGGTCGAGGGAGGGGTTCAAGCCGAAGGGTGATGATGAGAATGAGGGATCCTGAGAGCCTGGTAATGGAGTACGTTTCGTCTTTCAATGTCAGTAATGACTATCAGACATTTTGACTTCCCATGTCATAAATGCGCATCACCTGAGGGCTATATAACCCTCACCCCTCAAATAGACTTTTTCTCACTTCACCATGAGTTCTCATCATTGGTGGCTCTCCTGCAACCCTCTGAAAATTAGGGATAACAGCGATGAGTGATGTTTTATCCCCAGTTGCCAGCGGGGTGAAAGGTGGGTCGACCTCGGAGTGCGGGGCTCGGGACGCTTTCCGAAGGCGAGTGCCCTAAATGAAACTTTTGTCCGAGAATCCTGTGACCAGTGGCTCTCCTGCCACCTTCGGACAGTTAGGGGTAGTGCCGACGAAGGCTGCTCTACCCCTGGCTGTCGGTGGGTGAAAGGCAAGTCAACTCGTGGTCCGGGGCTCGGTAGTTCTCACCGTAGGCAAGGGCCGTAAATCTAAATGAAAATTTTGAGTAAGCAGTTAGCTAAAGTTCAAGCCGATGGTTTAGAACTTGATCGTTTCACGAAACCCACACAGGTGTTCGAAGTCCAAGCCGAGCAGTGAGGACGTAAGGGGTTGAAGAACCCCTCAGAGGTGAGTCTGAGCCAAGGACTAGGAGTTTAGGAATTGAGAAATCCCTTACAAGTGTTCGAAGTCCAAGCCGAGCAGCAAGGATGTGAGGGGTTGAAGAACCCCTCGTAGGTGAGTCCGAGCCGAGTGCTAGGAGTTGAGGAATTGGGAAATCCCTCACAGATGTTCGAAGTCCAAGCCAAGCAAAGAGGGCCTGAGGGGTTGAAGAACCCCTCGTAGGTGAGTCCGAGCAGAGGTCTAGGAGTTAAGGGATTGAGAAAACCTTTACAAGTGTTCGAGGTCCAAGCCGAGCGACGAGGACGTGAGAACCCCTCGTAGGTGATTCCGAGCCGAGGGCTAGGAGTTGAGGGATTAAGAAATTCCTCACAGGTGTTCAAAGTCCAAGCTGAGCGGTGAGGATGCGAGTGATTGAATAACCCCTCGTAGGTGAGTCCAAGCCGAGGGCTAGGAGTTGAGGGATTGAGAAATCCCTCGAAGTCCAAGCTGAGCGGCGATGGCGTAAGGGGTTGAAGAACCCCTCGTAGGTGAGTCCGAGACGAGGGCTAGGAGTTAAGGGATTGAGAAATCCCTCACAGGTGTTCGAAGTCCAAGTCGAGCGGTGAGGATGTGAGTGGTTGAAGAACCCCTCATAGGTGAGTCCAAGTCGAAGGCTAGGAGTTGAGGGATTGAGAAATCCCTTACAGGTGTTTGGAGTTCAAGCCGAGCGGCGAGGGTATGAGGGGTTGAAGAACCCCTCGTAGGTGAGTCTGAGCCGAGGGCAAGGAGTTGAGGGATTGAGAAATCTCCCACAGGTGTTCGAAGTCCAAGCCGAGCGGTGAGGGCGTGAAGGGTTGAAGAACCCCTCATAGGTGAGTCCGAGCTGAGGGCTATTAGTTGAGGGATTGAGAAATCCCTCACAGGTGTTCGATGTCCAAGCTGAGCGGTAAGGACGTGAGGGGTTGAAGAACCCCTTGTAGGTGAGTCCGAGCCGAGGGCTAGGATTTGAGGGATTGAGAAATCCCTCACAGGTGTTCGAAGTCCAAGCCAAGCGGCGAGGACACGGGTGGTTGAAGAACCCCTCGTAGGTGAGTCTGAGCCGAGGGCTAGAAATTGAGGGATTGAGAAATCCATCACAGGTGTTTGAAGTCCTAGCCGAGCGGTGAGGATGCGAGTGGTTGAAGAACCCCTCGTAGGTGTGTCCAAGCCGAGGGCTAGGAGTTGAGTGATTGAGAATCCCTCACAGGTGTTCGAAGTCCAATCCGAGTGGGGAGGACCTGAGGGATTGAAGAATCCCTCGTGGGTGTTCGAAGTCCATGCCGGGCGGCGAGGACGTGGGCGACTGAGAAGTTGAGAATTTCGATTTGTTAAACAAAAATCTCCTACCTTTATATCATGTCTGTTTGTTTACAAGAAAATTGGCACGTACCGCCTATTACAATGGTGGACTCTCCCTCACTTTCACTCCTGAAACTTGATGAGGTGCTCCGCGTTCCACGACCTCTTAACCATCCTGCCCCAGGTCTTCGAGGCGGTATGTACCAGGACGTATCACTTGGGAGACCTTATACGGGCCTTCCTAAATGGGGGCGAGCTTGCCTCTGGCTGTGGGCTGGGAGATTGCTAGCTTTTGGAGTACGAGGTCCCCCTCCTTGTTGTTAGTCGGGCGAACTTTTTTGTTGTAAAGCCTTTCAACTCGTTGCTGACATATGGCCCGTCGGATGGTGGATCTTTCCCGTACCTCGTCAATGGGGTCCAGGTTCACCTTGAGGTCGCTTGAGTTTGATTCCTCGTCGAAGCCCATGTACCCCAGTGTTGGGAGGTCGACTTCCAAAGGGATGACCGCCTCGGTCCCGTATGCCAGATTGAACGGGGATTCACTGGTAGGAATTCTCTTGGTAGTCCAGTGTGACCAGAGGACGCTTGATAACTCTTCGACCCATAAACCCTTGGGGGATTGGTCTAGCCACTTTTTGAGACCGTCAAGAATTTTCCAGTTGGTGTTTTCTGCTTGGCCGCTCGATTGGGGTGAGAGATTGACAAGAAGCACTGCTGAATGCCGAGGTCTTCACAAAACTTCCGAAAATTTTTTGCCGGCGAACTGGGTTCCATTATCGGTAACTAGCACGCGCGAGATCCCGAACCGATAGATGATGTGTTTCCAGAAGAATTATTGGGCTTGATGCTCCGTGATTGTGGCCAGGGGTTCTGCCTCTACTCACTTTGTAAAGTAGTCGATGGCCACGATGAGGAATGGCCTTTGGCTGGTAGTTTGTGGAAAAGGGCTGACCAGGCCCATCCCCACATGGCGAATGGGGTAGGGTTGGCAAGAGAATTTAGCTCGGCTTGGGGCGAGCATTTAATGGGAGAAAACTGTTGGCAGGGGATGCACCCTCTTACGAGGTCCTGAGCATCTTGCAAAATAGTAGGCCAGTAGTAGTCGTGGTTGAGTGCTTTTCGGGCCAGCAACCTGCTCCCCATGTGGCATCCCCCAATCCCTTCGTGTAGCTCTTCCAAGGTGTACTTAGCCTCGTCTGGTGTCAGACAACGGAGATAGGGTCTCCCGTTAGACCTGGTGTAGGAGCACTTGAAGTGTATGTCCCCAATTAAGGCGAACCTTTCTGACCGGATCCTTGTAGTTTGTGCCACGGAACGGTCCTATGGTAGCTCGCCGTTGGTTAGGAATTTTTGTACGGGACCCATCCATGTCTCGGCAGGATTGCTAGAGGCAAGGTAGAGGACTTTAGGTTCTTCGATGCTAGGTTTGAGTAGGACCTCGACTAGGACAGTGCGATCTAGTCCTCCGATGGACAATGACGCGAGCTTAGACAGGAGTCAGCATGACAATTTTGTTCTCTTAGGATCCGCCGAACCTCCACCTGCTCAAAGAGTTGCAGGAGCTGCTTCGCACGTGCTAAGTACTGGGTCATCCTAAGGTCGCGGGCTTCATACTCCCTGGTGATCTGATTGACCATGAGCTGGGAGTCACTGAAGCCCGTATTTGCCTTGCCCCTGCCCGGTAGGCCAGTGTAATTCCAGTGACCAGAGCTTCATATTCCGCCTCGTTGTTTGTGGCCGGAAAGTTAAGTCAAAGAGAATACAGGGGGACAAAGTTGTCGGGGCCTCGAAGGAAGACGCCAGCTCCACTCCCTTCCACGCATGACGAGCCGTCCACGTAGACGTCCCACACTGGGGCGTCTTCCCGAATTTCTGGGGACTCGGGGATGGTGCATTCTGTAATGAACTTAGTAAGAGCATGGCCCTTGATGGTCGTCCTTGGATGATAATTGATGTCATGTTGACTGAGCTCGATTGATCAGTTGAATAAGCGGCCGGAGCTTTCGAGCTTGTCAGGACCATTTTAAGAGGCTGGTCCGTAAGGACGCGGACGGAGTGGGCCTGGAAGTAAGGTCGAAGTTTCCGCGTGGCAATTACCAATGCGTAGGCAATCTTTTCCGTCCTGGGGTATCGAACTCGGCATCGTGCAAGACCTTGCTCACATAATATAGGGGCTTCTGTACCCCGTCCTCCTTCCTAACTAGAACGGCGCTAAGCGCATGTTCTGTGGCAGCTAGGTAGAGGAAGAGGGGTTCGTCCGGTTCTGGCTTACTGAGGAGCAGGGGATTGGCAAGGTAGGCTTTAAGCTGGTCAAACGCCTCTTGCTGGGAGGTTCCCCATTTGAAGCTTTTTGCCCCTCGGAGGGCCTTGAAGAATGCGAGCGACTTCTCGCTAGACTTGGAGAGGAAGTGATCGATGGCCGCCAGTCATCCCGTGAGCCTCTGAACTTCTTTGACGTTTCTCGGGGGTGCCATGTCGAGTATGGCCTGGATCTTTTCTGCGTTCGCCTCGATTTCGCGCTGGCTCACCATAAATCTGAGAAATCTCCCGGAGGAGACGCCGAAGGCGCATTTAGAGGGGTTGAGCCTCATGTTGTGAGATCGCAGACCCCAAAAGCTTCTTCGATGTCGTCGACATGATCTTTGCCTCTACGACTTTTGACAAGCATATTGTCAACATACACTTCCATGTTCCGGCCAATCAGGTTCTTGAAGACCCGGTTGAAGAGCCACTGATATGTGGTGCCGACGTTCTTCAGCTCGAAGGGCATGACACAGTAACAGTATAGGCCTTGGTCGGTCACGAAGGTGGTCTTCGGTATGTCCTGAGGGAACATTCTTATCTGGTTGTAGCCTGAAAAGGCGTCCATGAAGTTCAGTAGCTCGTGCCCCGAGGTTGCATCTATGAGAGCGTCGATGTTCGGTAGAGGGAACATATCTTTGGGACAAGCCTTGTTGAGGTCCGTGAAGTCTATGCAGATCCTCCATTTTCTGCTCGTAATTTTGACCATCACCACATTGGATAGCCACTCCGGGTAGCTGACTTCCTGGATAAACCGTGCTGAGAGGAGTTTGCCTACTTATTCCCTTACCGCCTGCTGCCTGTCAGGGGCAAACTTGCGTCGCTTCTGTTAGAACGGCTTTGAGTCCAAACGAACGCTCAGTCGGTGCATTATAACGTCTTCAGAAATCCCCGGCATGTCAGATGGCGTCCAGGTGAAGAGGTTAGAATTCCGGTGGATGCATTCGATGATTTCCAGCTTGTGGTCCGGGGCCAGAGATTGGCTTACCCGGAACCACTTGGACAGGTCTCGCTCGGAGAAAGGGACATCCTCCAGCACGTCTACGGGCTTCGAACCTAGCTCGGGATGGAGTTATACCGTGTCGAGGGGAAAGACTCTGCCCCCCACTGCGGTCATGTAGCACGAACATGCCGATTCCTGATTGCCCCGGACTACACCCACCCCATGATCGGTGGGAAACTTTAGCTTCAAGTGGTAGGTCCAAAGGGAATCGCCTAGAGTGTGCAAAGGCTGGGTCTGCCGAGAATAGCATTGTAGGCCGCCTTGATGTTGACCACCATGAAATACATTACTTCGTTCCGAAGGGTTAGGGCCGTGCCGGCCGTCATGTCAAGTGTGACAATTCCCTCAATTTGGATGGGGATGCCAGAGAACGCATGAAGCGTGTACCCCGCAGGCTTCAACCTTTCGCGAGAGAGCTTAAGGCTGTTGAACGCGGCCAAAAATAGAATATTGACCAAACTCCTGTTTTCTACAAGGATACGCAGGACCTCATGGTTCACCATACTGAGGCTGATCACTAGAGCGTCACAATGGGGAAGTCGGACGCCTTCAAGATCCTCATTGGAGAAGGTGACTGCTAGCCTCTGGTCCACAGGGGGAGGATAGTTATGGATCGAGTTCACTTCTCGAACGAAAGCTTTGCGGGATTTGTTTGATTCTCCCCCCATAGGCCCGCCATGGATGCAGTGAAGGATGGTCGGTGCACCGGTATCCTCGAGCTGAGGCCGAGGAGGAGGTGACGGCTGTGGATCCCTCCGGTCCTTAGGGGTGGTTCATGTGAACTCCCTCAAGCATCCCCTCTAGATGAGGGCTTCGATTTCATCTTTGAGGGTACGACAATTATCGGTCTCATGCCCGTTGTACCGATGGAAGAGACGGTAGAACCTCCGGTCCCTCTTCTTGTTGCTGTTAGGTCGGGGAGGAAGGTGGACGATACCCTTGTCCTCGATCTCCAGGAGGATGGCCAACACGTTTTGTTTCAGTGGTGTGTACCTCTCGAAACAAGGGACCGGCGGGGAGCGTTTCTGGGAAGACAGATCTTTCTGGGCCTTTTTAAGAGGTTCGGATTCTTCGGCCTTCCTCTTCCCCTTACCTGGGGTTTCTTTCAGGCCTTCAGGATGCAGGTGTTGGTGTATACCCTACAGACCAGTTGTGTATTGACATTACTAGTTTAAATTGTATCATGATATTTATTTCATATATGAGGTATTTCATTGATTGTGTTGTTCATTATGATTAAATGAACATAATAAAATCCTTAGAATAGTAGGTTCAATACCATGGGATATTAAGTGCATGACTTGAATGTGAGATCCTATTGGTTGTAATCAGGACACTATTCTTAAATGTCCCTAGTCAAGTATTATTATGAATTAGGACAACAATAATACATGAGACTAGTATGTGCGTAGACTGATGACCATATCTCATGAGTCATGGATATGAGATATCAAGTCTTCATATGGGTACATATTAGAGTAATAGTGTACTGGACTGACCCACCATGAAAATGCTGCATGGATCGTTACGTGAGTGTCATAAGCATTTCTCACAGTGACCATGGTATATGAGTCCTTTGACTTGAAGTCACTACGGTTCCCGACATGAGAAGTTATATGTTTTAATGTCGTCAAATGTTGCCTGTAATAAGGTGATTATAAAGTCGACTATTGGATATACTACAAATCATGCGGAGGGATGTGAGTGACATGATAGAATTTGTCCCTTTTACATAACAGAAGCGATATCTATGGGCCCCTTAATTGAGTGAGACTACAAAATGTATGGCCATGCTAAAATGGGTCAATATGAGATATTGAGCTCGTTTATTTTAGTAAGTCTACTCAGATATCAAGAAACCGAAGATTGAACTATACAAGGGTGACACGCTCTATGCCTTATGGTCAATTAAGACATCTGGACAAAGGGACTAGACCAGACTACATGGTAACATTGATCACAAATAGGTTATGTCTAATCACTGACATTCCCGTTACTTGAGTAGCAGTGACGTATTGCTAGATACCGCTTACTGTTTGTAATACTAGAATATGATTTTAGTATTACTGTCAATGTAACGAGAAACTATAGGGTCACACACATAGAATGGATCGAAATTGGAATTTAAATTCATAAGATGAATTTAATTGGGAATCCAAGTAAGACTTGGACTCCTAACATTGGTTGGACATTTAATTAGATTAAATGGGCTGACCAAAGTTCAAAGGCCTATACACGAATCTGAACCAGGTCAGATTATAAGTCCAACAGCTTCATTAATCTCTTAGGGTTGATTTTTTGCAGCTATATATATGATACGTATCTGTGGAAAAGAGTTACATGAGAAAACCCTAGCCATCACAGAAATTGTGAAGGAGAGAGATCGTGAGGAACATCCCCTTCCCACAGCTAGCACTGCGGCATGAGGGAAAGCTTGATTTGATCCGTTCGTGTAGATATCGTAGAGGCACCGCAATATTGCAGTGCTGTGATCGGCATACTGTGGAGATAACAGATCCATCTTCAAGGTATAACTCCTAAACAAGATTTATGGTTTTATATGGATCCAAGGCTAGGTTTCGATATTTCTTTGTAATTTTTTCGCTGTGTATTTGATCCGAGACTACCATAGAAACCTAACAGCAGGGCCTCCTCAGTCCATATGTACTTCTCGACCCTATTGAGAAGGCCGGGAAAGTCTAGGTGTAGTTTCTTAGCCAGGGTGGCCTTCAGCTGGCCGGGGTGAACATTATGCCGAATGGCCGCCAAGGCGACGCTGGTGTCGAGGGACGAGACCGCCCTTACTTCGGTTGTGAACCTCCACACAAATTCGAGGAGGGGCTCTCCATTGTAGGTCTTAAACTGAGGTGGCCTGAAATTCCTGGGAATCTCGACATCAAGAATTTAGGGGGAGAATGGAGGCCGGCTCGGCTGATGATCTCGGCCTGTTTGTGGTCCTGCTTCGTTGATGCAGGCGAGGTGATTCTCCATCTCTTGGAGGCGGTGGAGGACGACTTCGTTCAGCTGAGGTGGTTGGGACGAACCGTGAGACTCGGGGCCCCGGCTCTCTTCGCGCCTTGGGCCGGAGATTTGTTATTCGAACCCGCAACCATCTCCATGGGCCCGGAGGATCGCGTTCCCGAACTCTCGAAACTCAGCTCTCATGATTGGGGCATGTTCGTCCGAACGGGGCGGAAGTGGACCTCCCCTGGGGAGCGGCGACGGTTGTTTCGGGATGGAAGGGTCGGAGTTGGGCTAGAAGTGACTGCCTGCTCCGTGAGCGGCTGAGATGGAGCCGAAGATCAATTGGGGGTTGTTGATTGTTGATGACATGCCGTAAGTCGCGGGCGACCGAGCGTGAAGTGCTCGGATCGGGTCTCGATGCACCATTGACTAGTGGTCGATTGGATCCCTGAGAGTTCGCATGGCTGTGAGAGGGAAGTGGATCCGGACGACGTCCGATGATGAAGGCTCTTCTGGCTTTGCGATCCATGGAAGGGTTCGACTCCAAGGGAGATCCGAGCTTAGGATCGAATTAGTTGCTGTTTCCCACATACGGCTCCGACCTGATGCTGCTCATTATTGGTATGGGGGCAACAGGTGTGAGTTCTTGTAATTTGTGAAGTGGAAGGGATTGATCTCGATCTCGGCTTGGGTCTGTTTCTTGAGGTCAGCTCAGAAGAGAGACTGGTAACTAGGTCGGGAGGCTGGAATCTCGGTCGGCTGGAGTACCTGCAAAAGGCCTAGAAATACCGGGAGAAGTCTCGGCAACATGCCCTCCGACGGTCTAGTCAGTCACTGGAAAGGGACGGAGCAACTAAGGTTCAGATAGGGAAAGATTCATTACCTTTGAAAGTGAGGAGGGGGTCTGGTATTTATAGGCAGGGATAAATGGATCTGGGATCCTAACGGGCCGGATCGGACTTGGTTGCTTGTGGGCCTGAGTTGGCAGAAACCCGTTGGACTTATTGACTTGATAATCTTGGATGAGCAAAATCCGAGGAGATCTGACGGTCCTAATTGGACCGCGTCATCTATACCACATCACCCATGCATCCATCAATTGTCAGTTTCCTAAGATTTGAATTTGGTTGAAGGCAATTGAGTAACTGAGAAACCTCATGATTTGTTGAACTGTCACGATACAACCATTCTAATGTACGTCAACTTATCGAGGTGCTCTTTGCCGCACAATTCTGCTTCCCTAGCTAGCATCCTCTATCACATCACTACTTTCAATATTTTCTCAAGATCACGAATCTCTTACTCACGGAGCTCTCTCAAGTGCTTCAGCTACTGAATAGACCCATATCCAATTTCTTTCTTCATTACGAAAATCTTAAATTTGAAGGGAAGTTAGTTTTGCGATCCCAGATACTTGTGCTGTTGTGCATGACAACTCTCTCGAAGTTAGGTGTCTCAAGCTAACAAGATTAATTATTCATGTTTTCAGGTAAAAGGAATTGACCTTCGAGTTTGATAAAGCTTGCACAGATAGGCAGTTGATTCTTAATCACCTTCGGATTTTATTTGCAGATACGTACCTGCAGAGATGCTTTAGGCCACCAAGTAGTAAGACATTCCCAACACACACAGAACACGGATGCATGCTTTTTAATTATTCAACAACTTCTTTAGGCTCTGTTTGATTCAGAGGAGGGGAGGGGAGGGAAGGGATTTTAATGGAGGGGAGGGAAGGGGAGGGGAAGGAATAAGAGGGATTTAATGAAGACTCTGTTTGGTTCAAAGGAGGGGAGGGAAGGGAAAATAATTATCTTCTTGTTTAGTTCACAAGATGAGGAAATGGATTTTATAATAAAATTTCTTTTATACCCTTCACAAGATGATCGATATGTCAAATCGAACTAATCTTTGGAACAAGTTACTGTGTTGCATCCTCCCTTAACCCTTCAGAAGAAACTTCTCGTATTAGAGTAGAAGGCGCAATTAGCGTAAAGATTGGTAATGGAACGACATTCACAACTTAAGATCTGAAGGTTATTATAAATTGTGAAGATCCTACAGTGCATATGCACAACAGGATGCATATAAGAGGAAAGCATAACCTGTAGATTTGGAGCAGACAACATAAGCAGATCCTGTGCGTGATCTTCTCAAAATTAGGGAGATTATGTAAGGGGTGAAGCATGCCACACTGCCACTTTTCTGGGGAGATTATGTAAGCCATTATGGAGAAAACTGTACTGCCTTTAAATTCTAGTCCAAACTATATTTTGTAGTGTTATTAAAGACATTGAGATTTAAAAGGAGTTTCTTTCAAGTACTTTCTGTAGCATACATGTTTCTTTTTATAAAAAAAAAACTGTCGCAGAAGAAATGAAGGCAGGTGTGTGTATCAAACACATTTGAAAGTTTTCTTTAAGCCACTAGAGCATTCCCTATGGATCGATCAGACCCAAATCCTGCCTTTAGTAATTGGGCATGCAATTGCTGGCCATTGTACAGTGCTCCAATGCTCGCAGCTGCACTCAAAAGACTAGCGAATGTAAAAGAATTTATTCCAATAGCCATGCTGTCACTTTGATTGAAGAGTTGAAATGCCTCTTCTGAATCCGAGTTCTTGCCATAGCCATCTACAGTCACATTGTAAGCGATCAAATTCTCATAGAATAGAATCTCAAAAGCTTTGCGTGCCTCTTCCAGCCGACCAAACCTAGTGTACATGCTAACCAAAGATTTCCCGACGAAAACTAACTAAAAGGAAAAATATCAAAGAGAACTAACTAAAGGGCAATTTAGTCCATTCATATTAAAAAATTAGACATAATTTCTCTCCACTCCAAATCTCTCCAATATTGGAGGGGAGTCAAAATTGGCTCAGGAGGGGTGTTGCACCCCCCATTTCCCTTCCCTCCCCTCTTAAAAAATAAAACAAACATCAAAAGTTTTAAAAAACCCCTCCCCTCCCCTCCATTCCCCTCCAACCAAACACTGAGAAATGAGCAGGCGCATTAATTAGGACGACACCATCTGTAAGCCAAGCGGAGAGAGCGCAAGTTTTTCAAAATGTCCATGTTGTTCAACTTCTCTAGATCATCTGTTTCTGAAAATAAATGTCGAACAGTTTTTGGAATGCTATTCACAGATTTATCACCAGAAAATGCATAGTACTCACCACTGAGCTCAGATGATAAGGGCTTGAATGGCTAAAGGAAGGTCTCCAGTTTTTTGTAGTCTTTACTCGAAAAAACAAAAAACAAAGCATATCATTCGCCATCCAAGGACAATTGTGCCACTTCATGCAAGGGATCATGCAGTTTGTAGGTGCTGTTGTGCTCAATGATTTCGCTTTCGAAGAAGGATGGTTATTATTTTTTTTTGGGTATCATTTCTTTTCCTTTTCTTTATCTTTTCAATAGAAATTTAAATCCTATTTTCAAGTGAGTAATCATTTTTGGAATTTTTTTCCGTACTGACCCACTTTTTGAAAATATTGAGCGATCTGACCCACTTTCGAAAACGTTTACTCAACTGAACCAGTTTTGGACACATCAGTATTAACCGTTATTGGAAATAAAGGCATAGGTTAATACCATGTCGTTGTTGTATATAGCTACATCTGTTATAAAAAAAATTTGCATGCTACTATTTGGAGTAACGACTTCAGTTAACTTATTCTCAATCGTGTACTTTCTTCGACTTGAAAAAAAAATACAATTGTGAAAAAATGCTATAGCTGATGTTGTTGTTTGGAACATCGACAACAGTATTACAGATGACGTTATTAGGAAAAACGATATCAGTTATAATATTCATTGTTAGGGATAACTGATGCCGTTATTTGGAACAGCGGCAACAGTTCATTTTATTATTTATACTTGGCTAATCTATTTTTATGAACTGTTGTTGCTGATTCTAAGAACAGCAACATTTATCTCATGCCGTTGTTTGGAATAACGATTGTGGAAGAAGAGAGTTTAATGAGTATTATAATTGATGTCGTTATCTCCAACAACAGCATCAGTAATGCTAATGTCATTCTTGGGGATAACGACATTATTTATAAGTTGTTTCAACACTTGAAATTTTTTTTCAGCTCAAAAGGTTCACACTTGTATAAGAAATATACTGATGCCGTTTTTCCAAACATCGGCATGCTAAAAAATGTTTAAACTGATACTTTTTTTGAAGAACGGCATGATATTAACCTATACCGTTATTTCTAATAATGGTTAATACTGACGTGCCCAAAATTGGGTCAGTTGGGTAAATATTTTTGAAAGAGGGCTAGATCTAAATATTCTCAAAAAGTGGTTGAGTACGGAAAAATTTTCTCTTTTTTTTTTTACTGAGAAACTTTAGGACACACCCATTATATGACCTTGATTTTACATTAGACCCCTTGCGTGTCATAAAATGAAGAAAGTAAAATGTTTGGCTTCAAGGGTGTTTGGGCTATTTCAAAGTTGTACGAGTACGGTAAAGAAAAGAAATTTGCAAAAATGACTTCTGAACAAATGATTTGGTTGGATGTAAATTTACTGTAGCAGAAATAATTTTTCAAGAAAAAATATTTTTTTTTGAGTTGTAAGAATATTGTAGCGAAAATAATTTTTTAACTTTTGATTTTATATGTAATTAATCTTAATTAATTCGGACATTAATTAATTTTAATCTTAATCTTAAGTTTTAAAAAAAACTAACACTCAAGTTTAAAATAAAACAAATTAAAATTTAATTTTCTGGTTAACTCAGTTATATTAATAATTAGATTAAACCAAAAGAACCACACAAAAAAAATTATAAAAAAACCATAAAAACCCAAAACAAACAAAAAATAAAAATGAAGAATAAAGAGTGTGGGCATTAGTCCCACATCGCCAGGGAGATGAAAACTTCCTCCTTTTAAATAGCATTTTGCTACCCGCGTTAATGCCTAAGCAAGATCACGTGAGGAGAGAGAGTGTCTAAGCCACTTTTTTCAAAATATTTGCGATTATGGATAGGTTTCGTTTCGAAACTATTAGCACTCGTGGGCTATTTAGTGCCACATCAGCAGCGACCGCTATTCTCATTAGTGATTTTCCAAGTGAAGAGACCGCTAATGAGAATAACGGCTTATGTTTTAAAATATTTTAAATTTTTTGTTTGTTGTTGCTATACCCACTAGTGACCGAAGTATATATATGAGGTCGTTAATAGGTTTAGCGATCTCAAATGAATGTATTGAGACATTTAGCGATTTTTAGAAATTTTTGCTATATTGGGAAAAAAATTGAAACTGAGGTCGCTAGTCCGAATAGCAACCTCAGTAGAAGACTAAATCTCCTTGCTCTCTGTAAGATTTGCAAAATAATCATCCAACTAATGTCAATAGTGATCTCAGTAGGAAACTCAATCTCCTTATTCTTTGTAAAATTTGCAAAATAGTCACACAACTAAGAAATCTATTCGGAATAGCGACCTTAGCTATTCCGAATAGCAACCTCAGTTTCAAAATTAAATTAATTGTTATTTTTTCAGAGAGCAAGATCTCTCTAGATTTTACTAAGTGTTGGAATACAGTTCATTGAAGGTCGCTAAACTCATTAGTGACTTTATATATGCTTTGGTCACTAATATGAATAACGACAGTGAACAAAAATTTTAATTTTTTTAAAAATAGAGGCCGCTAGTCCCATACCTTTAAATGGAACATGTCGCTAATGAGAATAGTGACCGCTGCTGACGTGGCACCAAATAGCCCACAAGCGCTAATAGTTTCAAAATTGGCCCATAATCGCAAATATTTCTCAAAAAGTGGCCTAGTACAACAAAAAATTCTAGTTTTTCGGGGAAAAAATAGCGGAAGTGGATTTGTAACATCCTGAATTCTTAAATATAGAGTTTGTTGATTTTGCAAATGTTTTGCACCGTACAAATTCATATGCATTTTTTCTAAAAAGTTTTTCTTTATAACAAGAACAAGTAATTTGTTACCGCTAAATCTGGTGTGGGGGCAAACAGATAGTATTTGTGGATTCTTAGGGAAACTGAATAGCAAACCTGGAACCTTTCCACCGGAGTTTGATCGTTGACTCCCGCTGCTCACCTGCAAAAAGTGCGAGACACCGGGGTTGATCCCGGCGACGCACCCTCCAACGCTCAAGTCAATAACCAGAAAAGATTATGAGAGAGCGTAAACTGGCAAAAGATTGATTACCTTTTAATGGTGGTGGATGGGGGGTATTTATAGCCGCCTTTGGGATCAAATTAGGAATGTAATCTCTAGGAACAGATTAGGAATGTAATCCCTAATTTCCAGTGAAAGGATAAATACGAATCAGGGCCGTTGATTAGGATTAATCAGAAACCCTAATTCTATCCTGCTGGGCTGGGCTTGCTGCGGGTTGGAACCCGCACCCAGTCGAGATGGATCCGTTCGTGAGTTATTGGGTCTTTGGGAAAAAGATCTAGGACCGACTTCAGACCCGTTTGTGGAGTGAAATTACCATTTTGCCCTTAGGCTTTAAGATTCGCACCCGATTTGGGAGGTTCCGATTTAATCCCATTTTTAGCCATATCACGAGCCCCCCACTCCCGAAGGCTGAGTAGGTTCAGTCTTTGAGGAGTATTTTTACTGTTTCAATGGCTTTCGGAGTTGTATCAGAGTCCAAACGAGGGGTGACGATTCTTTGTATGGGACAGTACGGTGATTTTCCGGGTTAGTTGCATGCTCTAAGTTGTTCTTGAGCCCCTCTGGTTTTCTGGCATTTTCCCTTAATTTTTATCTATCTTTCGAATCACTTATTTAATTTTGCGAAGTGTTGATTCGTCGTTCGAGGGTCTTAATCAACCACTCTAGGCAATAATTATTTACTAAGGGGCTCAAAATATTTCCTCGAATTTATAATTATCTTCTAGAATTTTTAATTAATTTTTCCGAATTTTAATCGTTTTTTCGCAATTTTTTAAATAAATAAACAGTTTTAATAAATAAAAATTAATTTTTAATACCGAATTATGTCGTGGCGCGATCTGGACCCTTCATCGTCGTCGAGTGCGATTTTCTGGAGGATCGGACGATCTGAGTGGATCGGCTAGTATTTTCTCCGTATGTGGAGGTCGGTACCTCGGCACCTCGGCTCGACTCCTCGGCAGCTCGGCTCGGAGCGCTGGGATCTGTCGAGCTACGTGGCACGATCCTGAGCGTCCATTATGGTGCAAATCCCTACAAAACGCTATCTTGTCGTTTTGTAAACGTGACATGATCTGAGCCGTCCATCACATCGAGCACGTTTTTTGGCAAGATCCGACGGCTGATGAGGGTCGGCTCCATCTTTCTCCATATGTGGAGGTCGGTACCTCGTCCCCTCGGCTCGATCGCTCGGTTGCTCAACCAAGCTGTTCAGTAGCTCGGCTATGCGCTCCGGTGGCCGGCAGCTCGGAAGGAACTCGTGGCTTAATCTGGAGCATTCATCACGACGCGAATCACGAGGACGGGGTTCAGATCACGAGAAAACATTATCTTTTCGTTTTGTGGGTGTGGCGCGATCTGAGCCGTCCATCAAGTTTTGACACGAATTTTGGGACGATCCGACGGTGAATCTGGCTCGGCAGAATTTTTTTCCATATGTGGAGGTCGGTACCTCGTCCCTTCGGCTCGGTAGCTCGGTTACTCTGCCAAGCTGTTCAGTAGCTCGGCTATACACTCCGGTGGCCGGTAGCTCGAAAGGAACTCGTGGCTTAATCTGGAGTGTTCATCACGGTGCGAATTACGAGGATGGGGTTCAGATCACGAGAAAACGTTACCTTGTCGTTTTGTGGGCGTGGTGCGATCTGAGCCGTCCATCAAGTTTTGACATGAATTTTGGGACGATCCGACGGTGAATCTGGCTCGGCAGAATTTTTCTCCATATGTGGAGGTCGGTACCTCGTCCCTTCGGCTCGGTAGCTCGGTTGCTCAGCCAAGCTGTTCAGTAGCTCGGCTATGCACTCCGGTGGCTGGCAGCTCGGAAGGAACTCGTGGCTTAATCTGGAGCGTTCATCACGGCGCGAATCACGAGGACGAGGTTCAGATCACGAGAAAACATTATCGTGTCGTTTTGTGGGCGTGGTGTGATCTGAGCTGTCCATCAAGTTTTGACACGAATTTTGGGACGATCCGACGGTGAATCCAGCTCGGCAGGATTTTTCTCCATATGTGGAGGTCGATACCTCGTCCCTTCGGCTCGGGAGGATGGTGGTTCGGTGGCCCATCGAGGTGTTGGTCGCCGAGTGATGGAGTTAAGCAGATTGACGAGTTCTTGCTTTGAAACGTCGTAACTCTCCGTTTTGTCGTTTTGCCTTCCTTTAGTGGGCCTTTAAGTGCCTAGAGAACCCAAACATCTCTCTCTTGGCTATAAGTCCTCACTCTCCTCTATTCCTAGCTCATCTCTTGCTTTTACTCTGAATTTTTACTTTCACCCTCAGTTTCGCTCTGCTAGCGGTGATTTGTGCTCCAAGGCGGTGGTGCTGGCTGTCGCATAGGCCAGGCGATTTCCGGCGAAAAAATTCCGAGCGTGCACGTCACATCCAAGTTTACGTCACATCAAGGTCAATGTTTTTGCCTTAGATATTTATTAGAGATGTCAAGGGTAAACTCGGGAAGTGAGGCATTGTCCTCTGGAGATAGTGGTGCCGAGGAGAGATGTCAAGTAGCGAGCCGGAGAAAGGGGAAGAAAGTGGTAGGGTCGTCTACGGCCGTGAAGAAGAAGGTAGTTGCCCGGTCTCCTGTAGTCGAGGAGATCGTGGAGCCTGAGAGGCGAGCCCCCGAGTCGGGCCGGTACCCTGGTGTGCTGTCCGGTCACGCCAGCATTAGGCAGTACGAGGGTGATCTGCTGAAGAAGGCGATCGTTGGTCGGTCGGCAGTTTACGAGGAGAACGCCCCGAGGGAGGTCACCGAGGTGGACGACCTTGCTTCGGTATTATCCGAGAAGGACCTCCTCCGGATCAGAAAGGGGTTCGCCATCCCTTCGGAATACAGTCTGATCCTCCCCGGCCCTGGGATGCGAGCGAACAGCGAGCTGTCACCGGACACGTGCGTGTTCGACTTCGACTCTTTGTGCGCCGGCTTGCGCTTCCCTCTGCATCCCTTCGTGTTGAAGGTTCTCCACCGGTACTGTCTGGCACCGGTGCAATTTATGCCGAACACCTGGCGCCACGTGCTCTCCTTCTTGCTGCAGTGTCGCATTGCCGAGGTCAAGCCAGACGTGGTAATCCTTCGGAGTCTGTATCGGATCAACCGGATGACGAAGGCCGAGCCTTGCTACTACTTGTCACCCCAGAGAGGCGTTAAGCTCATAGAGAATCCGGATTCGATAAAAGGTTAGAAGGAGAAGTTTTTTCTGTTGAAGGGGCCCTCGAGACTGGGCTTCCCGACTCGGTGGAAGGAAGAGGTGCCGAAGTTTGCAAGGGCCGACCCGGTGCTGACTGCGGTCGAGGAGGAGGTGGCAGTGAAGCTCATTGCTCTCCCAATGTTAAGCTGGAGAGAAATGACTGAGGAGGTGCTACACGGGTCGGGCCTTAGTCCGATCGACTCGAGTATGCCCCTGACATCTCGCTGCATTTTTTTCTCTCTTTCTTTCCTTCTTATGCGATCTTCTAATTTGTTGTTTTTTGGTTTCTTTGTTTGGAACAGAGGCGCCGAAGATGGACTTCATGGGAATGATGTCTGAGCGAGGCAAGGTCGCCGATGGTAGGAAGAGGAAGAAGCCGAGCGCCAGGCTCGCATCCGGCCGTCCTTCCAAGGCCCCCTCGGTAGTTGCCGACCCCACCCCTGCTCCTCAGGCACCGTCTCTGTCGGTGGCCGTCTTTGTAGACCCGTCTTCCCCGGCCTCATCTGCCCCGGCCAGTGAGGCCTTTTCGGTTTCGGCGGTGCTGGCTCTGCAGGCCCCACCTCTGACGCCTCAGGCCGAGCAGATCTTGACCGAGGCCCATAAGAAGTTGTTCGTCCCCGACTGGCGGGTGAAGAACCACGACGACTTCCTTGGTGATTCGTAGATGTGCATGCAGGCCGTCAAGCATCTCGCGACCCCAAAGGACCGAGCCGCTCTGAAGGCGAGGACGACCGGGGACGATACCTTCGAGATCACTCGGTCGCTCATGTCGATAAGCATTTTTCTTTGAAAATTTCTTTAAGTCCATAACTCGGCTTTTACAACCACCTAACGCTCATTCATTGTAGGCCACTTGTCACTTCGGCCACCTTGTTCAGGAGTTCGCCGAGCAAGAGATGGAGCTGAAAGCCCTCTTTGACAAGGACAGGGCGGAGAAGGCGAGGGCGGTGAAGCAGCTTGAGGCCGATCAGCGCCGCTCGGAGGGCTTGGAGGTTCGGGTTGCCGATCTTGAGACGGCCCTGGAGCGAGCGAAGGAGCAGCTTGCCGCAGAGGTTGCCAAGGTTGCTAAGGCTGCCGAGGAGCTGGCCGCATCGGCGAAGGCCCTGGAGGCGGCGAAGGTGGATAGGGACGCCGTGGCGGAGGTGGCCAGGAAGGAGGTTGAGGCCGAGGTGAAGAAGCACATGGCTAGGAAAATGGAGCTGTCTTATGGGAGAGCACTTGACCACGTCGAGGCTCGTGTCCCCGGCTTCGAAAGAGTGGGATATCGCCTGTAGCCCAGCGAAGAGGAGGAGGGCGGAGAGCAGGAAGGAGAAGAGGAGGAGGGTGACCAGCGGGACGGGGAGGTGCCTGCCGTCCTCGAGACTGTGGCGGTGACCCCCAAGCCGGGGCGACGGGGGGCGAGGGACCATCTGGCGAGGCGCCTGTGACCGAGCCGCCGCCCCAGGTGGATCCTTGATCTCCCTGTCTTTTGCATAAATCCTCTTCTCTTTATTTTTGTAAAGCCCTATAGCGGACTGGCCACCGCTTCTTTTTGATATGAATGAAAGATTTCTTTTTCGAATTTGTCCAAGTGTTTGGCTCGGAACCCGTCTTCCAATGAAATGCTTTGGTTTTTCAGATCGTCGGACTCGGTTCGGATGCCACAGCAGCTCGGTGGCAAACAGAATTATTTAAGCGATCACGCAAAGCTCGTCTTGAGGGTGAGATCGAGTTAATTAGGAGGGTGTTATTCAACGTGGAGAAGACGAACAGCGAGTTATTGGCTGAGATTCGTCACTGCAGATAGTCGAGGAGAACTCTCGGCGAAGGAGGATAAGTTAACCTCGGCGTTGGCCGAGTGCGACGAGCTAGCTTCGAAGGTTAAGCAGCTAAAGAGGGTTACGGTCGACAAAAGCATCGAAGTGACCAACCTTCGCCGAATCATAACTGACTGTGCCGGGGACGCAAGCTCGGCAAAACTTCCTCGGTTCAAGATGTCAGTGAAAGACGATACTTTGAAGGATAGGATCGTCAAACTTGAAGAGGAAGTCGCTCGCCTTAAACCTCAGCCTGTGAGGATTAACGTCCGAAGCATTTCGTGCACCCGCAAGGAGAGTGAGTGTAATACCTCGATTTTTCAATTAATGAAAAATTATTTACTTTGCACGTAGTGTGCACGTGCAATATTTTGTTTGGATTATTTTACTATGATGTGTATAATTATTTAAATATTTGTTCTCAAATTATTTTGTACAAAAAGCCTTTCTTTAAAGCCTTATTTTGATTTAATTAAAAAGGCCCTTTTCTTAAAAGCCCAAATGTATTTTATTTTATTTATTTTAATAAACTATTTTGGCCCAAAAATAAAGCCCATGAATTAATCTAATTTTTATTAAAACTTGTCATGTAGAAGACTAATTTATCATTATTTTATTTTTTGTACAAATTAAAATGTACAAATTTGGACTAGTTGCATGCACGTGCACTACACGTACACGTGCATTGCACACTTTCTTCCTAGGCCGGCATGCATGCTTTTTGGAGGGATTTTTGAATTAGACATGGTGATCATGGAGGTAGTTTTATGGATGTGGGTAGTTTTCATAACTCCTACTTTAATCTAGACCCTTCATTCTACAACCACCCAATCAATCTTGGCCCTCCATTTCACTCATTTCCTAGTATAAATACCCCCCTCTCATGGCTATTTTCATATGCAATTTCATATTTCCAAACTATAGTCTTATTTAATATTAGTGTGAGTTATAAAAGAGTGAGAGTTGAGTGCTTTGTTGCTTGGTGGCCGGCTACTACAAGGAGAAGAAGCATTCGGTGTAGCTTGGAGGCTTGGAGCTTGTGCACGCTTTTGGCTAGGAGGTGGTGCTTTCATTCGCAAGGCTTGTGTTGCTAAATTTGTTTAGTTCTCTCCATACAAGGTGGGTAAAACATTTCATATTTCTAATATAGGAGTGTATGCTAGATCTCATTAGCAAATTGCATGAAAAATGATTAATAAGAATACGCCTTTAATGGAATAAATGATCTCTAGTTGATTGAATTAATGATATGTGAATTATATGTGATTGTATGCCATAAGAATGTGATTACAAAGTGACTTGATTATCTTTGTTCCTAATTAGAAATAATTCATGGAGATTGTTAGTAAAAAAATACATTTTTATGGAAAGTTAGTTTACAACTTGATTAGCATGTTAATGAACAAATTGCATGTGCTTATTAATGTTAATTGAGTTGTAGATAAAATTCCTTCATGCTCATTAGAATAAATGGATGATGTTAGTATTGATGTTTGAGAATGCTAAATGATAGTTTAATTGGAAAAGTTGAAACATGCAAATTGATTAAGAAAGAGCACGCTTTTTAAAGGAGCAACTTTCTTGTATGTTGATGTGTGAACCTAATAATTGATAAGTGACTATATATTTTTGTGATACACATGATTGAACTAGAAGTATATGTTGATTTAAAGAAAACACATTTTGCCATCACTAATTGTATGAAAAAGAAAATCCATATCTTGTTAGTGCTAATTTGTGAAGAGACCTCCTTAATTATTGTGAGAATGGGTAAATTAAAAAGAAGTAGATTTGTGTATGTTAGAGGAAAGATTAATATCAGCAAATTTGTATAAGAATTTTGGTTGGAAGAGACTTGGAGACTAATTGTAACCAATGTCGAAAATAAAGAATATAATGGTTTTTAATTAACAATTCATGGATTTGTGTGAAAAGAAAAAAATATATTTTTATTAGTGCAAAAAATTATTTTTATCTTACTGACATGAAGATCATGTAAGAGAAAGATAATCTGGAATTTTTCAGTACCCTTCATAAAAGCAATATGAGACTAAGTGTATTTGAACATCGAGTTGTTTTAACCACAGTATCAAAATAATTTATTTGGGCTTTAAACTAACACTTGGACAACCTGAGCTAGTAGCTCAGGCGGTCAGCGTTGGCGATTGGCTTCTCTGGGTCGAACGGTTCGAGCCCCAGCGATTACAACATTTTTCTATAAAATTTTGAGAGATTATAGCTCTCGGCCTGAAAAGTATATGTACTATTTGACCCCCTTTCATATCGCTAGCACAGCTTGGCCGGTTGGCGGGTGCTCTTGGCTTGTTTCCCGTTGTGCCTGGGTTCGATTCTTCCCTTCGGCACTTTAAAAAAATATTTTTTTTAGGAGTTTTGATGTCCAAAAAAATATGGAAAAAATATGGTAATTCTCATAAAAATGCAAGGAATTTTATAAGATTGAGTTGAGTATTATTTGAATGAAATACAATATGGTTTGTGAACAAAAGGCACAATTAGAACTATGATTCTAAAATACACACTTATGAAAGATTATAGTTTATAAAGATAAAAGTGAAATGGACTATTAGAAAGTAGTTGGCAAAAAGAACCTTGTTGTGTGATATAATACTATTGATTTCTCACTTAAGAATATTGTGCAATTATGAAGTATTGAATGTTCAATAGTGATGTGAAATTCAAACGTGAAATTAATTAAGTGCATGCAATTTATGTGCAATGATGGACTTATGAACAAAAGTGAAATCATGAATTGAAAAGAGAATGTACATGTGAGTATGAGAACTCAACATGGAAATTTATAAGTTGAAGATTGTGAAATGAAATTTGAAATAGAGTAGCTAAGTCTCCCCGGCATCGAGAAATGAAATGAAATGAAATTAGACCAAGGTTGGTCATGATGAAATGAATGAATAAGTCCGGTTGATGGAGAGGCTAACTCTAAAGATTAATTTTGTTCATGATTTTTAATAAAACTAAGGACTACTACATAGTGGTGATGTGATGAAAGTAGAAGAAAAACACGGGTATGGGGGCCAACGGATTTGCGGCGAGAGGGTATTCACAGGTCCTTCACGATGCGTCATGACATGGCGTGGATACTGCTCCCGAGTACCGTCCCGGTGGCGACGCTCGTGGGATGTTCGAGTGGCTATGGGTGGTGCCATTGTTCCATGGCGGAGGCTGAATTGTCCATAGGTTGCCTGCTCGATGCGTCGTGTCAGTGCGTGGGATTCCCCTCCAGGCTGCCTGGACATGGGCTCGTAGATCATAGGACATCTAAGACACTACCGTAGTTACAGTAGTAGACTAAGACATGACGGGGGATTGAACCCTATAAAGATGAAGAACGAATAAGGGCTTGCCCTCGGACCTATGTAGTATGGGATGCATAGAATCCGAACAAGTGCACATTAGTGTCATGTAACATTAATAAATGCATTAAGGATTAAGTGCACAATCACAACAAGACATCAATAGGGTAGTCCCTTTAGTTTGAATGTGACAAGTTTGTGTTTGCTAAATATGAAAAGTTAAGTTATACTATTTCCGGCATAGAGAGGATGGTCGTGTATAATGTTCGTCGGTTGAATAAACTGACGTACCCACAGTCTTATATGTAGGTAAATGTCATGTTAAAGATTAAAGAGGAATGGATGCTTAAAGATTATATCACGCTGTTGTACTTGTATTTAATTGTTGTATTTTACTTCCGCTGTGCAAAAGAAAGATGTAATTATGATGTAAACTCTGATGTATGATGAAAAGTTTTAATTTCCCTATAAAATTGTACTAAAGGAAGTGAAAAGATCCTGTAGAACATCTCGAATTCAGTGTATTTGGGATTCGGGGCGTTACAGAGTGGTATCAGAGCCACGCTTTCTACACTTTCACACTTGTACAAATTTATAGGGAACGACACCCTAGTAGTGGACATTAGAGTGTGTGTTTGAGTCTAGAGATTTAAATGTAAGTGACTTACATTTGTGTTGCTCTATGATTTATGCTTCTTCCTCTTTATTTCTAAGATGGCTGATCACTTCGACCCTGCTGGAGGCGACGACTGGCATATCATTGAGGAAGAGTACCATCCTGGACAGGCAGATTCCGAGGACGAGTACTATCCTGGGCAGGCAGATTTTGACGGTGAAGAATGGCCTGAATCCCGAGAGATCACCCCACCTCCGGATTCATCTGATGATTCTTCTTCTGACGAAGAAGAAGTACCAGTTCCAAGTGGTCTTGTGACTTCTCTTCAGAGGCAAGTGGAAACCCTGAAGTAGAGAGTGGGATTGTTGGAGGCTCAGCTGGAGAAGTGGAAGGCCGACTATTCTGTTCTCAGTCATCGGATTTGGGAACTTGAGAAGAAAAAGAACCTAACTGATGTGCTGAAGGATGAGGTTGATGAACTGCGGGAAGAACTTCGAGCAGCGAAGAGGACCCGTAGGAGTTAGACTGTCTTAGCTTCTATTATTTTCCATTCTGATGTCAAAACTGTTTTTAATTCGAATGTATAAACTTTGGAATTCAATGAAATGCAAGTTGGTTTAAATTCTTGTCTTATACTTCGAATTTGACAGATCTTTTACATCAGAATATGTCGAGAAGAGGAGCTAGGAATGGGGAAGGGTTGGATCTGGAGACTGAACTTGCAAGGGTCTACCAGACGCTTAATGCAGTGGCTCAGAACCAAGGTCGAGGGCCGGCGAATCCAGTGCCCGAGGCGATTAAGCTGGTGGAATCGTTCAAGAGAATGAAACCACCTGTATTCGAGGGAAAGTCAGACCCAGATGCGGCTGACAACTTGATCCGTCAAGTGGAGACGATCTTTGAGGTGTTGGAGACACCGGAGGGTAGCAAGGTCAAGTTGGCGACTTTGCAGCTGGAGAAGGATGCGGCGGTTTGGTGGCAATCCATGAAGAGGACCATGGGAGGTCTGTTGCTTGGCTGGGAGGAATTTTTGGAAGAATTCCGCAGTCATTATTTCCCCTCCGACGTCCAGGAGAAGAAGGCGATGGAGTTTCTGTCGCTTCAGCAAGGCAGCATGTCGGTGAGAGCATATGAGACCAAGTTTACTCAGCTCTCCAGGTATGCTCCAGAACTGGTGATGGATGAGGCCAAGAAGGCTCGTAAGTTCGAGCATGGTCTGAGGCCGAGCTTGAGGTCTCGTATGATACCCCTTGGTATCAGGAGATTCGATAAGCTGGTCAAGAGGGCGGCAGCGACGGAGGCGGATATGGAACAGTTCCAAGTTGTTCAGAACCGGAGGAACAACTGGCAGTCTGGAAAGAAGCCTGCACATTCTGGGAGTTTCAAGGGGCAACCATCTGTACAAAGGTTCAAACCGACAGGGGCGAACGCTGTTAGTGTGGCTGGAGGACCTGGAAACAATGTGGCGAGACCTCCTGCGGTGACTTGCTTCAACTGTGGTGAGGCGGGACATTACCGATCTCAATGTCCCAAACTACGGAATGGTAATAGCAACGCACCAACGCAGCAGACTGGGAAGAGGCCGTACCAATCAGGGCAAGTATTTGCCTTGACGGAAGCTGATGCTGATGAGGCAGATCAGATCATCTCTGGTACGAGGGCTGGTGTTTAGAGGTTTTTGTCATTTCTTTTCCCGTGTTTAGTGAGACTGTTATGTAATGGTGTGTATTATGTAACAGGCGAACTCTATCTTAATGGAATGAAAGCTGTTGTATTGTTCGATACTGGATCCTCTCATACATTTGTGTCTCCTAAGTTTGCTAAAGTGTTGGGAGTTGAACCGAAGATTTTTCCAGGCAAGATCTTAGCAGTAGCTACTCCGTCAGGGGAAACTTTAACCACTGATCGGTATTATGCTGATTGCGAGATTGTGATTGGAGATCGAATCTTTGGCATTGATCTGATCGAGCTGACTATCTTGGGAGTCGATGTTATCATTGGCATTGATTGGATGTCGGTGTACAGTGCAAGCATCGAGTGTAAGACCAAGACGGTAACAGTGAAGGCTCCAGGTGGACCTGAAGTCACGTTCCAAGGGAAGAAGAAGTGTTCTAAGCTGGTGGCAACTATCTGCAAGGAAGAGACTCCTGTGGAAGTGCAAGGGATTCCTGTGGTTCGGGACTATCCGTGTAACACCCCGCAAAATTAAAATTACAATTTTGCCCCTGGGTGTTACGCACGTATATTTTGTAATGTATTTCACTACATATTTTGGATTCGTACTATTTATACATTTTCCGTATTAATTTCAGTCAACTAAAATATAATATTTCAATCCCTGGGATTTACGTGCTTTTTACGTGTTTTGATGCACGTGCTTCCACCACTACGTACAATGTTTTTATAGGTTTAAATTATTTATTTTTATGTATTTAAATCTATTTTATAAAACGAAAATTTATTTCCCCCTTGTTTTGATTAAAATGCATTTTTCGATTTTATGCACGTATATTGCACGTATTTTCTACGTGCTGCGATTTCATCATGAAATATATAAAATTAGTAAATATATTTTTCTTATATTATTTTCGATTATATTTAATATTTTTTCATCGATAAAGTCAATTTTCGCAATTTAATATTTTACGTGCAACGCACGTGTTTTAAGCGATCATATTTGAGTGTGTTTATTTTCAAAATAAATTTTGGAGTGTGTAACACCCCATAATTTTTTTTAAGGAATATACTATCTAGTGTAATAGTATATATTGAAAATGGTATATATATAATTGTTAGAAATGTATAAGTGTACTGGATTGTAAAGTGTTTGGAAATGGAATGGTAGTAAAATGGTTGTGGGGGCCCACGGGGTGCAACAACAGCAGCATTACTGTGTGGGCTGCTTCTTCATGAGGTTTGGAAAGCATGCATGATGATATTTGGAAAAATATGTGAATTTGGATGGTAATTGAATGGAGGCCCATTTGATGCCCATGCTGTGTATGACCAGAGTTGGCCGGTTTTTGTGTAGGGGATAGGCCGGTTGGGCATGGTAGGAGAGAGAATAATGGGAGAAGAGAGAGAGTTTGAGAGTTATAGAATTAGAGAAGTGGGGAGATGAAAAGTTAGGAGTTTTTAGGAGTTAAGAAAATGAAGAGTTGTAAGAGTTAATTAGGTGATTTATTAGGTGGGTAATTTTGCAAAATACACCTTCTCAAAATCCTATAAATAGCACCCTACCCCTTTTCATTTCACACACAAAAATTAGAATTAAAGCAAGAGAAAGAAAAGAAAAGAAAAGAGAAGCAAGAGAGAAAGAAAAGAGTGTAAGAAAAAGAAAGAGAGTAAGAAAGTTATTGTGCTTGGATGTTCTCTTGCTTGAAGCTTTTGCTAGGAGGAGAAGAGGACTAGGAGTTGCTTGTAAAGCTAGGAGCAAGAAGGAGTCATTCACTTGTAGTTTTCAACCTTCAAACAAAAGGTGGGTGTCTCCTACTTTCTAATTGTAGAAATTGCATGCTAATTATTTTATATGACTAGTATGAATTGAGTGTGATATGTGTAGATATATGTAGAATCCATGCTAGCACAATATACAATAATCTTGTTGAAAGTTAGTGAACAAATTGTTACCATGCTAATTAAGAAGTAGAGAAATAATCATATGGACCATGTTAGAATGTTTGCAAATTCTTGTGACAAGTATGAGTAATTATTAAAGAATATTTTTGAATGAAGAATTTACTAATTTATGCTTGATACCATGATGAGTCAAATGAAGAAAGAAAGAAAGATAAATTAGATTATTATCACAAAATATGTCAACTATTGCATGTTGTTATGTAAAAATATAATTCTTCATAAAAGAATTATCCTTGATGATTAAGAGACATGTTTATCTTTATTACCAAGATTTAATTAGTTGGATGGAGTACATAAACTAGTCTTCATGAATAAAACTCCTAGAAATCAAGTTTTTGAGAAAAATGCAAAATCTATTTCTAGAATGAGAAGGGAAATTATTTAAAAAAATAGAAATATATTTTTTAAATGAGTTTGAAATGAGTTTTGCTACTGTTTTTAAAATTTATCTTAATCAAGAGAAAGTTTATTTCAATATCCTAAAGTGTTGGATCTTTGGATAAATGAATTTTGATAAAGAGAAACAATTTCAGAAAAGTGTGAACAAAAACATACAAATACAACTCTTAGACAGAAATTATAATTGGACTTATTGGTTAGCCAGTGAATACTATTTTATAAGAGGTCCTGGGTTCGAATCTTGATAGTTAACTTCTATTTTGCTTTACTCAATAAAAATCTGAAATCGGTATTATTGGTATAAAATAATTTCTACCCAATTCATGACACAAGTCCTCAATGGACTTAGTGGCTAGCCTATTGGACTTTGGGCTCCGTTGTGAGTGGCCAGCAGACCTGGGTTCGATTCTTACGAAGCCCAAAATATTTTTTTTCTTTTAAATAAACTTAAGAGCAGATAATGAGTAGGTCAATTTCGTAAATAGTTTCGAAAGTGGGTCAGTTTGGTAAAAACTTTCAAAAGTTCCGTTTCACTGCAATTTTGATTATGAGTAGGTCAATTTGGTAAATAGTTTCGAAAGTGGGTTAGCTCGACTTTCAAAAGTGTTTCATTTGGGTAAATTTTAGTATTCATAAAACATAAATGAAGAATTTATTCTTAAAGATTGTTTTTGTGTAATTGATAAGTTTTAACGAGGATTTGAGATAGGAAGAAAAATAAATGACTACAAAAGTATTAGTAAAGAGCATGACTTTTAATTTACAAAATAATGATTTAGGGTGAATTGAAATCTCTTTATTTCTAGAAATGCAATATGGTTGAGTTATGTGACTTTTGAGATCATGAAAGATTTTGTTGTGAATGAGTAAATCATGTTTAGTGCTAAAGATGAGACATTGAATCGTGTTAAAATGAGACATCGTATGAATTTGAAATTGTGAATGAAATATTATTTATTATGAATAACTAGATCATGAATAGTGGCAAGACTATGAAATGATTACTTTGTGGATAAGTGTTAAAACAAGATTTGATTATTTTTGTGAAGTGAATTGAAAGATGAAATTATATAAGTTTAAGACATGATTACAAAAGGGTATGTGTACCCATGTTTCTTGTACATGAAAGATTATGATTAAGGATTAGTAAGACTTCGGTTACCGGTAATTTTGAAAGAAAGAATTGATATGATTTTGAGATAATGCCGTCGGGCGATCTCGTATTTTGTGAATAAATCCGGTATGAGGTAAAACTGATTCTAGGAATGATAGTACATTCATGTCTTGAACTAAAAATAATTAGGCACTTAAGTGAAGATGTGATAAACTTGTGCAAACGTAAATGGGTGCTTCTATATAGTCAGCGGTGGATCTCCGTGGCTATAGACCCAGTTGGTGGACTGTGGTTGCCCCATAGGAGATGGACTGGATTTTATCCGGGACTTAGGGTAGTCGACGGATGTTTACCATACTCCAAAGAATATGTATATACTGGGGCTAGAAGGGCATTTACGGGATTATCATCACGATATAATAGCCAGGGAGGCTGGGATCTGTTAATATAAGCCAGGGAGGCTAGCCAGGGAGGTTGAGATCCGTATCTGTGAAATAACTCTAAAACTTGTTTTATTACTGGGTAGTCTCATGGCGAGGGATCGAACCCTTCAATGTGGAGTACGTAGGCGCTTGCCCTCGGACCTATGTAGTATGGGATGCATAGAATCCGAACAAGTGTGCATTAGTGTCATCCTAGTATAGAAATGTGTGCATTAGGCATTAAGGCATGACATACACTTATGTTTAGAATAATCACTTTTGACACTTTATATGTTCATTCAATCTTTTTGTGATTTGTTAAAGTATGAGATCGTTATACTATTCCCGGCATAGAGAGGATAGCCGTGTATAACATTTCGTCAGTTGTAAATAACTGACGTGCCCACAGATTGACATGCAGGTAAAGGACCATTCATGGAGCTATAAAGTGGATATGCTGATGCTGTTTTATTTTAATGATGTTGTAAATATTTTACTGTATTCTTCCGCTGTGTAAAACCAAGTTGTAATTAAACTCTGATGTATTGTGAATTGAAAGTTTTAAATTCCTTGTAAAATTGTACGAAGTGAAGTAAAGATCCTGTGAAATCTCGAATTTATCCTTATTTGAAATTCGGGGCGTTACAATCCGACAGTGTTCTTGGAAGATTTTCCTGGGTTACCCCCGCATCGTGATGTAGAGTTTAGCATCACGGTTCAACCGGGAAGTGCACCCATTTCTAAGGCACCGTATAGGATGGATCCAGTGGAACAGGATGAGGTGAAACGGCAGATTGAGGAACTGTTGGAGAAAGGCTTTATTCAACCTAGTGCGTCACCTTGGGGAGCACCAGTGCTTTTGGTAAAGAAGAAGGATGGATCGATGAGAATGTGTATCGATTACCGAGAGCTGAATAAGGTCACTGTTCAGAATAAGTATCCGATTCCTCGAATTGATGACTTGTTCGATCGTCTACAAGGAGCAGCTGTATTCTCCAAAATAGAAATTCGATCAGGTTACCACCAAGTTCGAGTGAAAGCTGAAGATGTGCACAAAACTGCATTTAGAACTCGGCATGGGCATTACGAATTCTTAGTTATGCCATTCGGAGTGACGAATGCACCCGCAGTCTTCATGGACTTGATGAACAGAGTTCTGAGGCCGTTTATTGATTCTTTCGTCGTGGTGTTTATCAACGATATTCTCGTGTACTCCAAGTCTGAGGAGGAGCACACCGAGCATCTGGCAGCAGTTTTGCAGAAGTTGGAAGAGCAGTAGTTGTATGCCAAGTTATCCAAGTGTGATTTCTAGAAATCTGAAGTGGCATTCCTAGGTCACATCCTTTCTAAGGAGGGAGTGGCAACTGACCCTCAGAAGATAGAGGCAGTGAGAGATTGGGCTAGGCCTACTACAGTGAAGGAAGTCAGAAGTTTCCTTGGGATGACTGGATACTACAGGAGATTCATTCAAGGTTATGCTCAGATAGCTGTACCGCTTACTGGACTGACCAAGAAGAATGTGAGCTTCAAATGGACCGAGCAATGTGAGGCGAGTTTTCAGGAGTTGAAGGATAGGCTGACTACTGCACCTATCTTGGCTTTGCCTAGAGCTGGTGTTGAGTATGACGTTTATAGCGATGCTTCACATCGGGGGCTTGGTTGTGTCTTAATGCAAGAGGGGAGAGTAATCGCTTATGGGTCTAGGCAACTACGACCGCATGAGAAAAATTACCCGACTCATGATCTGGAGTTGGCTGCGATTATCTTTGCCCTGAAGCAATGGAGGCACTATGTGTACGGTGAGAAGTTGAATATGTACATGGACCACAAGAGCTTGAAGTACATATATCAGCAGAGGGATCTCAATCTGAGGCAGCAGAGATGGTTGGAAGTGCTCGAGGACATGCGACCTGAGATCAAGTATCATCCTGGAAAGGCTAATGTTGTGGCTGATGCACTTAGTCGCAAGAGCAGTTTGGCCAGTTTGATTACAACTCAGAGGCATCTGATTGAGGAGTTGGATCGAGCAGGTATTGAGGTTGTCTTGCAAGGATTGGGAGCATCTTTGGCTCAGTTGAGGCTTCAGCCTACTTTGAATGCAAAGATCATTGCAAGTCAGGAGGTTGATGCTGATATTTTGGAGATGAAGGAGCAGGTTGGTGCTGGCAGGTTGCCCGGATTTCAAATCAGGGATGGAGTGCTGTGGTTCGGAGATAGACTGTGCGTTCCAAATCAGGCGGACCTGAAAGAGAGTATTCTTCAGGAGGCACATGCTACTCTTTTGTCGGTACATCCTGGGAGTACTAAGATGTACAAAGACATCAAACAGCATTTCTGGTGGTCAGGTTTGAAGCGGGATGTGGCTGAATTTGTCGCGAAGTGTGAGGTTTGTCAGCAAGTCAAAGCCGAGAATCAGAGACCCGGAGGTCTATTACAGCCGTTACCTATTCCGGAATGGAAGTGGGATAACATCAGTATGGATTTCATCACGGGATTGCCCAAGAGTTCTAAAGGCAATGATGCTATTTGGGTTATAGTCGATCGACTAACTAAGTCCGCTCACTTTTTGGCGATGAAACTCACTGCTTCGATGGACAAGTTAGCTGAGATGTATGTTGGTGAGATTGTCCGACTTCATGGCGTTCCGTCAACCATTGTGTCTGATCGAGATGCGCGGTTTACTTCGCATTTCTGGAGGAGTCATCAGACAGCTTTGGGTACCAAGACAGATTTCAGCACTGCTTTTCATCCGCAAACCGATGGGCAGACCGAGAGAGTCAACCGTATTCTTGAAGATATGCTTCGGTGTTGTATACTAGACTTTGGAGGCAGTTGGGAAAGGCATTTACCTTTGGTGGAATTTGCCTACAACAACAGTTTTCAGGCCAGTATTGGGATGGCGCCGTACGAAGCTCTGTATGGCAGAAAGTGCAGGACTCCTGTTTGTTGGTATGAAGTTGGGGAGCGTCAGTTGTTTGGTCCTGAGCTTGTGCAGCTAACTTCTGAGAAGATTGATCTGATCAGGAAAAGGTTGGTGGAAGCTCAGAGCAGGCAGAAAAGCTATGCAGACAACCGGAGAAGGGACCTTGAGTTTGAGGTTGGTGACTTCGTCTTCCTGAAGGTATCACCCAGCAAAGGTGTGGTTCGATTTGGCAAAGGCGGGAAGTTAGCCCCGAGGTTTATAGGCCCGTATAAGATATTGAAAAGGATCGGGAAAACTGCTTACCGGCTTGAATTACCGGAAGAGTTGTCTCAGGTGCACAATGTCTTCCATGTGTCTATGCTAAGAGGTTATATTCCAGATCCGAGTCATCATTTGCCTGAAGTGCCGGAAGGTTTGCAGTTAGACCTGAATTACATCGAGTCTCCTGTCGAGATTGTTGATCGTCGAGAGAAAGTCTTGAGGAATAAGACGATACCGATGGTCAAGGTAGTCTGGAGAAACCACTTGGTTGAAGAGGCTACTTGGGAATCTGAGGAGGGGATGTTGAAGGACTATCCTGAGCTTTTTGCTTGATTGTATTTTTTGTTTTTTTGTTCTTGTTGTGTGTGTTGTATTTTGTCTGGTTTTTCTCGCTCTTGATTGTAGTTCCGGGGACGGAACTATTCTAAGGAGGGAGTGCTGTAATACCCTGATTTTTCAATTAATGAAAAATTATTTATTTTGCACGTAGTGTGCACGTGTAATATTTTGTTGGATTATTTTACTATGATGTGTATAATTATTTAAATATTTGTTCTCAAATTATTTTGTACAAAAAGCCTTTCTTTAAAGCCTTATTTTGATTTAATTAAAAAGGCCCTTTTCTTAAAAGCCCAAATGTATTTTATTTTATTTATTTTAATAAACTATTTTGGCCCAAAAATAAAGCCCATGAATTAATCTAATTTTTATTAAAACTTGTCATGTAGAAGACTAATTTATCATTATTTTATTTTTTGTACAAATTAAAATGTACAAATTTGGACTAGTTGCATGCACGTGCACTACACGTACACGTGCATTGCACACTTTCTTCCTAGGCCGGCATGCATGCTTTTTGGAGGGATTTTTGAATTAGACATGGTGATCATGGAGGTAGTTTTATGGATGTGGGTAGTTTTCATAACTCCTACTTTAATCTAGACCCTTCATTCTACAACCACCCAATCAATCTTGGCCCTCCATTTCACTCATTTCCTAGTATAAATACCCCCCTCTCATGGCTATTTTCATATGCAATTTCATATTTCCAAACTATAGTCTTATTTAATATTAGTGTGAGTTATAAAAGAGTGAGAGTTGAGTGCTTTGTTGCTTGGTGGCCGGCTACTACAAGGACAAGAAGCATTCGGTGTAGCTTGGAGGCTTGGAGCTTGTGCACGCTTTTGGCTAGGAGGTGGTGCTTTCATTCGCAAGGCTTGTGTTGCTAAATTTGTTTAGTTCTCTCCATACAAGGTGGGTAAAACATTTCATATTTCTAATATAGGAGTGTATGCTAGATCTCATTAGCAAATTGCATGAAAAATGATTAATAAGAATACGCCTTTAATGGAATAAATGATCTCTAGTTGATTGAATTAATGATATGTGAATTATATGTGATTGTATGCCATAAGAATGTGATTACAAAGTGACTTGATTATCTTTGTTCCTAATTAGAAATAATTCATGGAGATTGTTAGTAAAAAAATACATTTTTATGGAAAGTTAGTTTACAACTTGATTAGCATGTTAATGAACAAATTGCATGTGCTTATTAATGTTAATTGAGTTGTAGATAAAATTCCTTCATGCTCATTAGAATAAATGGATGATGTTAGTATTGATGTTTGAGAATGCTAAATGATAGTTTAATTGGAAAAGTTGAAACATGCAAATTGATTAAGAAAGAGCACGCTTTTTAAAGGAGCAACTTTCTTGTATGTTGATGTGTGAACCTAATAATTGATAAGTGACTATATATTTTTGTGATACACATGATTGAACTAGAAGTATATGTTGATTTAAAGAAAACACATTTTGCCATCACTAATTGTATGAAAAAGAAAATCCATATCTTGTTAGTGCTAATTTGTGAAGAGACCTCCTTAATTATTGTGAGAATGGGTAAATTAAAAAGAAGTAGATTTGTGTATGTTAGAGGAAAGATTAATATCAGCTTTGGTTGGAAGAGACTTGGAGACTAATTGTAACCAATGTCGAAAATAAAGAATATAATGGTTTTTGATTAACAATTCATGGATTTGTGTGAAAAGAAAAAAATATATTTTTATTAGTGCAAAAAATTATTTTTATCTTACTGACATGAAGATCATGTAAGAGAAAGATAATCTGGAATTTTTCAGTACCCTTCATGAAAGCAATATGAGACTAAGTGTATTTGAACATCGAGTTGTTTTAACCACAGTATCAAAATAATTTATTTGGGCTTTAAACTAACACTTGGACAACCTGAGCTAGTAGCTCAGGCGGTCAGCGTTGGCGATTGGCTTCTCTGGGTCGAACGGTTCGAGCCCCAGCGATTACAACATTTTTCTATAAAATTTTGAGAGATTATAGCTCTCGGCCTGAAAAGTATATGTACTATTTGACCCCCTTTCATATCGCTAGCACAGCTTGGCCGGTTGGCGGGTGCTCTTGGCTTGTTTCCCGTTGTGCCTGGGTTCGATTCTTCCCTTCGGCACTTTAAAAAAATATTTTTTTTAGGAGTTTTGATGTCCAAAAAAATATGGAAAAAATATGGTAATTCTCATAAAAATGCAAGGAATTTTATAAGATTGAGTTGAGTATTATTTGAATGAAATACAATATGGTTTGTGAACAAAAGGCACAATTAGAACTATGATTCTAAAATACACACTTATGAAAGATTATAGTTTATAAAGATAAAAGTGAAATGGACTATTAGAAAGTAGTTGGCAAAAAGAACCTTGTTGTGTGATATAATACTATTGATTTCTCACTTAAGAATATTGTGCAATTATGAAGTATTGAATGTTCAATAGTGATGTGAAATTCAAACGTGAAATTAATTAAGTGCATGCAATTTATGTGCAATGATGGACTTATGAACAAAAGTGAAATCATGAATTGAAAAGAGAATGTACATGTGAGTATGAGAACTCAACATGGAAATTTATAAGTTGAAGATTGTGAAATGAAATTTGAAATAGAGTAGCTAAGTCTCCCCGGCATCGAGAAATGAAATGAAATGAAATTAGACCAAGGTTGGTCATGATGAAATGAATGAATAAGTCCGGTTGATGGAGAGGCTAACTCTAAAGATTAATTTTGTTCATGATTTTTAATAAAACTAAGGACTACTACATAGTGGTGATGTGATGAAAGTAGAAGAAAAACACGGGTATGGGGGCCAACGGATTTGCGGCGAGAGGGTATTCACAGGTCCTTCACGATGCGTCATGACATGGCGTGGATACTGCTCCCGAGTACCGTCCCGGTGGCGACGCTCGTGGGATGTTCGAGTGGCTATGGGTGGTGCCATTGTTCCATGGCGGAGGCTGAATTGTCCATAGGTTGCCTGCTCGATGCGTCGTGTCAGTGCGTGGGATTCCCCTCCAGGCTGCCTGGACATGGGCTCGTAGATCATAGGACATCTAAGACACTACCGTAGTTACAGTAGTAGACTAAGACATGACGGGGGATTGAACCCTATAAAGATGAAGAACGAATAAGGGCTTGCCCTCGGACCTATGTAGTATGGGATGCATAGAATCCGAACAAGTGCACATTAGTGTCATGTAACATTAATAAATGCATTAAGGATTAAGTGCACAATCACAACAAGACATCAATAGGGTAGTCCCTTTAGTTTGAATGTGACAAGTTTGTGTTTGCTAAATATGAAAAGTTAAGTTATACTATTTCCGGCATAGAGAGGATGGTCGTGTATAATGTTCGTCGGTTGAATAAACTGACGTACCCACAGTCTTATATGTAGGTAAATGTCATGTTAAAGATTAAAGAGGAATGGATGCTTAAAGATTATATCACGCTGTTGTACTTGTATTTAATTGTTGTATTTTACTTCCGCTGTGCAAAAGAAAGATGTAATTATGATGTAAACTCTGATGTATGATGAAAAGTTTTAATTTCCCTATAAAATTGTACTAAAGGAAGTGAAAAGATCCTGTAGAACATCTCGAATTCAGTGTATTTGGGATTCGGGGCGTTACAGTGAGAGGGGGATCTCCTTCTACGAACTCGTGACTCGTCCACCTATCGTTCGTCGGAGCCCGGCCGACGCTCAGAGTGGCGTGGCCATCTCGTCTAGCGGAGCCTCGGTTGGAGCCACTGTCAGAGGCAGTGTCGAGAAAGCATCTCGGTTCGTTGATGTTGAGACGAGCTTGGAGGTGAAGCGGCGCCGCCCTCGCGTTTCTCTAAACCAGAACGTCCCTATCCCGAAGAAGCATTGAAAGAGTTGTATTATACTTTGGAATTTTTGTAGCACCTTGTTGTAATAGCTTGGCCTTATAACTTGAATGTTTTTGTCCGTTGTACTCCTTAATAAAAGTTCTTCTTTTTTTTGGTGTTCGTGTGTTGCTTCCTGTTCGGCAATTCGAGCACGGATTTTGAGGTGCATTTTTTTCCACTTTGCAGTTCGGTAGATTGGTAGTTCGGATTTTAGATCCGAGCTACGTGGCTCCATCTGGGCGGTTGATCACGATCGTGGTGCGAATCACGAGACAAGAGGCTCAAATTTCGAGAAAATATTATCTTGTCGTTTTGTGGAGATGTGGCACGATCTGAGCCGTTCATCATGTTCTAGCACGTTTTTTGAGACAATCTGACGGTGAAACTGGCTCGGCAGCATTTTTCTCCATATGTGGAGGTCGGTACCTCGTCCCTTCGGGTCGGTAGCTCGGCCATGGCGGAGCTCATCGAGGCAAGTTCATTGAGGTAAGCTTGACGACGGAGGAGGGGTCGGTGCTCGGCGAGGAAGGGGGGCGGCATATGGGAGAGGTGAAGAGCTTCGAAGCCTGGTGTTGTGCTCTCTATTTTTGGAGATTTTTGAAGAGGAGCTCCACTCCTAGGGGTAAAGAAGAGGTGCTAGGAAGATCCTCGTAAGAGCCATGGGAATACCCATTCTTTGAAGTGAGTGCAAGGAGCAACTCTATGGGAGAGTTTTGAGCTCCGAACTCGCTTAGAAGAGGCCCGCTTTGGAGACGAGCGGAGTGAAGAGCTCGGCTCTAGGAGAGAGCCATTTGGGAGACGAGTTCGAGGAGCAACTCGAGGAGAGAGTGGTGAGCTCCGAACTCGTTGTTCGAGTTTGTTTCAACGGTTGTGGGAGCAATTCCGAATGGCGAACCACTTCTAGCTCACTTTAGAGCGAACCTACGAAGCGGAGTCGAGCCAAGTGTTGGACTCCGAACTCGTCGTTAGAGTTTGTTCCAACGATTGTGGGAGAAATTCCAAATGGCGAACCACTTCTAGCTCGCTTTAGAGCGAACCTATGAAGCGGAGTCGAGCCAAGTGTTGGACTCCTAACTCGTCGTTAGAGTTTGTTCCAACGGTTTGTGGGAGCAATTCCGAATGGCAACCACTTCTAGCTCGCTTTAGAGAGAACCTACGAAGTGGAGTCGAGCCAAGTGTTGGACTCCGAACTCGTCGTTAAAGTTTGTTTCAACGGTTGTGGGAGAAATTCCGAATGGCGAACCACTTCTAGCTCGCTTTAAAGCGAACCTACGAAGCGGAGTCGAGCCAAGTGTTGGACTCCGAACTCGTCGTTAGAGTTTGTTTCAACGGTTGTGGGAGCAATTCCAAAGGGCGAACCACTTCTAGCTCGCTTTAGAGCGAACCTACGAAGCGGAGTCGAGCCAAGTGTTGGACTCCGAACTTGTCGTTAAAGTTTATTTCAATGGTTGTGGGAGCAATTCTGAATGGCAAACCACTTCTAGCTCGCTTTAGAGCGAGCCTACAAAGCGGAGTCGAGCCAAGTGTTGGACTCCGAACTCGTCGTTAGAGTACGAGGAACGTAAAAACAGAGAGATACAAGCAATTCACAAGTAGAATATGAAAAAATATCATTTATTGAAAACAACTAGCCGGCTGCTTCTAAGTTGCGAGCCATTATTACATTACAGAAAACAAAATCAAAATACAAGTGAAAGGAATGGGACGGTTCAGCATCCGAAGGTACTTAGAGAGGCATTGATGCGCTCTTTTGGTACTTCAAGAGATGGTCGGCATTCCAAGTCCTTGGGATCTCTCTGCCTTCAAGATCTTCTAGAAGGTAGGCTCCAGGCCGAACTACTTTGATGATCTTGTAGGGTCCTTCCCAATTTGGAGCTAGCTTACTCTTCTGACTGGGGAAGGAGATAGCTAACTTTCTGAGGACTAAGTCTCCTTCTTTGAGATCGGTAGAACGGATTCTCTTATTATAGGCCAGCTCGATCCTTCTCTGATAGCTTTGTTAACGAATGGCAGCTCTTTCATGGAGCTCATCGATCAAGTCCAGATTTGCTGGAAGCTCTCTGGCATTATGCTCTTCTTCATAAGCAATAAGACGAGGAGAGGGTACACCGACTTCCAGGGGGATTACAGCCTCGGCCCCGTAGGTGAGGTTGAACGGCGACTCTCCTGTGGGGGTGCGTTTGGTAGTGCAGTAATTCCACAATACGTTCGGGAGCTGATCAACCCATAAACCTTTAGCGGACTTATCCAGCCTCTTCTTGATACCGGAGAGGATCTGTCGATTGGCATTTTCCACTTGGCCGTTTGATTGAGGATGGGAGATAGAGGAGAAGCATTGTTGGATGGCGAGGTCTTCACACAGAGCTCGGAAGGAGGCCCCCATAAACTGTGTTCCATTTTCGGTTATGAGGACTCGAGGGACGCCGAACCTGCAGATGACGTTCTTCCAAAAGAACTAAAGTACTTTGTTCTCAGTGATTGCGGCCAAGGGCTCGGCCTCTATCCACTTCGAGAAGTAGTCGATCACCACGACTAAAAATTTGAGTTGGCCGGGAGCTGGCGGGAACGGTCCTAGTAAATCCATCCCCCACATTGCGAAAGGGATAGGACTTGATAGGGTGGCGAGCCAAGCTTGTGGGAGGCGACGGATGTTGGAGTGCTTTTGGCAAGAGCTGCATTGCCGAACGTGTCGCTCGGCGTCTTGTAAGAGGGTAGGCCAAAAATATCCATAATTCAACAACTTCCGAGCAAGGGACCTGAACCCTGAATGTGCTCCGCCTATGCCTTCATGAAGCTCTTACAAGGCGTATGTGGCTGGTTTGGGGGAGAGGCACCTCAGATAAGGTCTGCCGTCAATTTGCGTGAAGGTGCATTTGTACAAGACCCCCTCTACAATGGTGTACCGCTCCACTCTGGTTCTGACTCGGCGAGCTTCCTTAGAGTCTTCAGAGAGGAGCCCATCCCTTAGGAATTCTACCAGGGGTTTCATCCAATTATCTTGAAGTTGAACCGGCAGCGACTCCATGGAGTCGGGAGTTTCTTCTTCTATGCTCGGCTTCAGGAGCACTTCAATTAAGACGGTCTGCTCGAGACCTTGGAGGGAGGAAGAGGCTAACTTGGAGAGAGCGTCTGCTTGGGCATTTTCTTCTCTCGGGATTCGCCGAATAAGCGCCTCTTCGAAGAGAGCCATGAGATTTTGGACCTTGGCTAGATACTTAGCCATTCGGTCATCTCGCGTTTCATACTCGCCAAAGACTTGATTCATGACTAGTTGAGAGTCACTAAATATGCCGAGGCGTTGTACCCCTGCCTTGCGAGCCATTCCGAGACCGACTATAAGGGCTTCATATTCCGCTTTATTGTTGGAGGCCTTGAAGTTGATGCAGAGAGAGTATTGGAGGACGAAGTCATCGGGGCCTGCCAGAATGACCCCGGGTCTGCTCCCTTCGGTACAAGAGAATCCATCAACTTATACCGTCCAAATAAGAGGTCCTTTTGACGCTTGACTGACCTCGGGGATGGTGCTTTCAACTATGAATTCAGCTAAGGCCTGAGCCTTGATCGCGGTCCGAGGCTGGTAGGTTATATCATGCTGGCTCAGCTCGATAGACCATTTCATGAGACGACCGGAAGTCTCCGACTTGTGAAGGACTTGCTTCAACGGTTGGTCGGTAAGAACGACCACCGAGTGGGACTGGAAATATGGGCAAAGCTTTCTTGTGGCCATGACTAAGGCGTATGCCATCTTCTCTATTCTTAGGTAGCGGAGCTCGGCATCCCGAAGTACCTTGCTTACGTAATAGATGGGCTTTTGCGTCTTATCTTCTTCCTTTACGAGGACAGCGCTGAGGGTCTGTTCGGAGGCAGCTAAGTAGAGGTAGAGGGCTTTCCCGAGAACAAGTTTTCTGAGGAGAGGAGGATTGACTAGGTAAGCCTTTAGCTGGTCGAATGAGTCTTATTGCTGCTGACCCCACTCGAAGCCTTTTGCCCCCTTGAGAGCTTTGAAGAAGGGAAGACACTTCTCCCCTGACTTAGAAAGGACGCGCCCTATGGCAGCAAGGCAACCTGTTAGCTTCTGAACCTCTTTAACATTCTTCGGTGGAGCCATGTCCAATATGGCCTTGATCTTCTCGGGGTTAGCTTCGATTCCTCTTTGGCTGACCATAAAGCCTAGGAATTTTTCCGACGAGACCCCGAACGCACACTTGTTTGGATTGAGCCTCATATCGTGCTCCCTGAGTACATCGAACGCCTCTTGCAGATCGGCCACATGATCGGCCCCATGGATGCTCTTCACAAGCATATTGTCAACATATACCTCCATATTTCGGCCGATCTGTGCTTGAAAAACCTTGTTGACGAGGCATTGATAAGTGGCACCTGCATTCTTCAACCCGAAAGGCATTACCCTGTAGCAGTAGAGGCCCTGATCGATTAGAAAGGAGGTCTTCGGAATATTCGGGGGAGACATACGAATCTGATTGTAGCCGGAGAAGGCGTCCATAAAGCTGAGGAGTTCATGGCTCGAAGTTGTGTCGATCAGGGTGTCGATACTTGGGAGAGGAAATGGATCTTTGGGACATGCTTTATTCAGGTCAGTAAAGCCGATACATATTCTCCAACTCCCGTTGGCCTTCTTTACCATCACAACATTTGAGAGCCATTCGGGATAATTGACCTCCTGTATGAACCGAGCCTTGAGGAGCTTGTCCACCTCTTCTTTTATAGCTTGTTGGCGCTCGGGAGCAAATTTGTGCCTCTTCTGTTGAACCGGTCTGGACCCCTGTGCAACACTCAGATGGTGGACGAGAAGCTCTTCGGAAATTCCAGGCATGTCGGCAGCTGACCAGGCAAAGAGGTCGCGGTTCTTTCTAATACATCGAACTATGTCTGTGCTTAGGGCTGATGGAAGGGTCTTGCTGATAAAGAACTTGCGGCTTGGATCTTGCTCAGAGAAGAACACTTCCTCCAATTCATCCACTGGCTCGGACATTGATCGGACACCATCTTGGGGGATTTCAAGAGTTTCGAGGGAGAGGACTGGACCCTCAGTAGAGGTCATGTAGCATTTGCGGGCCATTTCCTGACCGACTCTTACTTCCCCTACTCCTGCCCGGGTGGGGAACTTCATCTTAAGGTGATAAGCGGAAGGGACGACTTCGAGAGCAGCTAGGCCAGGTCGGCCCATAATCACATTATAAGCAGCGGGGACATCGACGACCATGAAGTCCATCGGCTCCGTTCGGGTAGTAGGAATTTTTCCAGCGGTTACGTCGAGGGTGATCACCCCTTCAATAGTCACTGGCACTCCCTTGAACCCATGGAGTGTGTAGCCGGCGGGCTTAAGTCTGTCCCGGGATAGTTTGAGACCTTTGAAAGCAGCGAGGAAGAGAATGTTAACGGAGCTGCCATTGTACACTAGGATCCTCTCCACTTTAAAGTTCACCATATGGAGGTTGATGACAAGTGCGTCACAATGGGGGGTTCGGACACCCTCAAGGTCTTCATCTAAGAATGTGACGGGTACTCCGAGGCCTTTAGGACGAGGTGTGCTGCGAACCGAATTAACTTCTCTTATAAACGCCTTTCGAGAGGAGTTGGAGGAGCCCCCCATCGTGCCCCCATGAATGAGTGCAGGACACACTCCTCTTCGAATTCGATTGTCTCATTGCGTTGTTCGGGACGCTTGTTAGCCCCCCGAGGAGGAGGCGGAAGGTCGGTTCGGTCCTTTCTCACAAATTTGGCCAGTTGCCCCCTCTGGATGAGGGCCTTTATCTCATTCTTCAGGGCCCGAAAATCATTGGTGTCGTGGCCATGGTCCCGGTGATAGCGGCACCATTTTTCTTTATCCCTCTTCTTGCCAGAGGTGTTCATTTTCGGGGCAGGGGGTAGCACCCCTTCCTTCTCAACCTCCATGAGAATAGTGGAAATGTTGGCGTTAAGAGGAGTGAACTTTTCGAATCTGGGGAGAGGTCGGCGCTGTCCGCCTTTGTCCTTCTGGAGCTTCTTGGCTCCTTCTTCTTCTGTTCCCTTTCTCTTGGACCCGGAGGAAGGCCCCTCAAAGTTGGGGCAGTGGTCAGCTTCCTCGGCCCGAATATACTTCTCGCTTCGGAGAAGGAGATCGGAGAAGTTCTGCGGGGACTTCTTGGCAAGGGAGGAGCAGAGGCTAGAAGTAAGGACGTTTGATTGGAACGCTGCTGCAGCGACCGACTGGTCGAGGGAAGCGATAGACCTAGCTTCCACGGTGAACCTTTTCACATAGTCTCTGAGCTTCTCACCCTTCTTCTGGTTGAGGTAGAGTAGCGAAATGCTGGTCTTCTCAGTTCGGCGGCTACTCACGAAGTGGGTGACGAAAAGGGTCTCGAATTGCTCGAAGAAGAATATTGAGGATGGGGCGAGGCAAGAGTACCATTCCCAGGCCGGACCCTTGAGAGTAGCGGGGAAGGTCTTGCACAGCAGAGCATCGGAAGCTTGGTGGATTAGCATGAGGGTCTTAAAGCTTTCGATGTGGTCCACGGGGTCGGACTCCCCGGAATAAGTCTCGAACTGTGGAGGCTTGAAGCCTATTGGAACGGGCGCCTCCATGATGGTACGAGAGAAAGGAGGTCGGTTCGGACAGAGGGTCCTTCCTCTAAGCTCTTCTTCTCTGTCTAGCTAACCCAAGCACCTCTCCATTTCGTGGAGACGACGGTAGACAGTGTCATCCCTTTGACGATATTCAAACGATCCTCTGGACTCGTCTTCGTACGAGGGAGAGCGGGGGCTATGAAGACGGTAGCCCCGGGAGTGGCGAGGACTAGGAATGTGCTGGGGGTTGCTAGGAGCTGGAGGAGGAGTTAGGGAACATTGGCATGGACTTTGGATCGGAGAAGGAGTGGGGACCCTCCGAGCATCATTATTGTTGGGTCGGTGATGGAGGGCTTGCAAAATGGTTGCCTGGAATTGCTAGAATTCGGCTCAGTTGATAGGAGCATTATCATCCCTCGGTGAGCGAGGCCTTCTTCTATAGTGCTCGAGGGACTCTCTCCGTCTTCGGTGAGGTGGGGACCTCCTATGTTCTCGGCGATGAGGAGATCGCTCATTTGGACGTTGTTGGCGGGAGACTCCCTCTCGGGCCCGCCTTTCATCCAAACGGTGGCGAAGATCCTCTTCCTTATGTCGATTGTTAAGGGTGTTGCGGAGGTCATCGGAGGCCCGGGGATTGTGAGATGCCATGGAATCAGTTGAGGGGTTGTGCATGGAGACGTGATCATGTTGAAGAGGTTGTTTCTGAGGATTGGGACGGGAGCCCCCCGCACCAGAATTCTGAGGCCCGGTTTGACCCCGAGGGGGCTGAAGATTCTGAAGAGGAGGTTGGTCCTGCAGTGGGGCTTGGTCGGGCTGAGGAGGGAGGCCCTGCTGTTGGACTATTTGGAGGGGGACCTTTTGCTGTTGAGGAGGAGTAGGTCCACGGTTGGACCCCCTGGATCTAAGTTTCCTTGGAGGCATGGCTGGAGATTATCGGGCCGATGGGAAGAGGAAGGATTGTTATTCGTGGGTTCTCACAGACGGCACCAATCTGTTACCGCTAAATCTGGTGTGGGGGCAAACAGATAGTATTTGTGGATTCTTAGGGAAACCGAATAGCAAACCTGGAACCTTTCCACCGGAGTTTGACCGTTGACTCCCGCTACTCACCTGCAAAAAGTGCGAGACACCGGGGTTGATCCCGGCGATGCACCCTCCGACGCTCAAGTCAATAACCAGAAAAGATTATGAGAGAGCGTAAACTGGCAAAATATTGATTACCTCTTAATGGTGGTGGATGGGGGGTATTTATAGCCGCCTTTGGGATCAAATTAGGAATGTAATCCCTAGGAACAGATTAGGAATGTAATCCCTAATTCCTAGTGAAAGGATAGATACGAATCAGGGCCGTTGATTAGGATTAATCAGAAACCCTAATTCTATCCTGCTGGGCTGGGCTTGCTGCGGGTTGGAACCCGCACCCAGTCGAGATGGATCCGTTCGTAAGTTATTGGGTCTTTGGGGAAAAGACCCAGGACCCACTTCAGACCCGTTTGTGGAGTGAAATTACCATTTTGCCCTTAGGCTTTAAGATTCGCGCCCGATTTGGATGGCTCCGGTTTAATCCCATTTTTAGCCATATCATAATTGTTCTCTTTATTTTCTAAAAAGCCTATTTTTAAAAAAGGCCTAATTAAATCATAGGCCTAATTGTCTCTTTCTAGCCCACTATAATTAATTTATTTATTTATTTATTAAGAGCCCATGGTTAATTGGCCCATTAGTGAGCCCATTAATTTAATTTCCCTTTTAATTAGCCTAACTTGTAGTGTAGACTAATCTAATAGACAATTAATTAAATTGCATGAACAAACTTATAATGGGGGGTACCAGTATTGCATGTGCATTGCACTAGCACATGCATGGTGCACTTTTGGGGGTTGGCCGGATTTCACAAAGAGAGAGGGAGAGATGAGAGTAGTGGTGAGGTGGTTGCTCCATCATGGGTAGGTTCTACAACTTCCTAACTCATCCTAGCCTTTGATCCCTAACTATTTGATCTAATCCTAGCCATCTATTCTCACCCAAAATTAGTATAAATACCACTCCTAGTTCTCTTCATGTAGCACATTAAAATTTGTAAAGAATGAAAGAAAGAAAAGACAATTGGTGAGTTAAAAGATTGAGAGAAATTGTAAGTTAAAAGATTGAAAGTTCGAGTGTGTTCTTGCACCCATTGGAGGAGGCTGGCCTAAACCTAGGAGGAGCTCGGATTTACTTCAAGCAAGGAGGAGACGACGTGTGGTGGCACAATCTAGGAGGAGAAGGGTCCATTTGTGCATTCTAGGAGGTTTCTAGAAGTTTTTTTGTTTGTTTCTCTCCAAATAAGATGGGCAGTTTTCTCATACTTCTAATTAGCTACCATGCTAGGTTTATGTTTGTGATCATGTAAGAATAAACAAGAAATTAATGCTTTATGTTTGTTACCATGTTTAAGGAGAAAAAGGACCCCAATTAGACTTACATGAAATGATTGGTAAAATGGATTGAATTATGTGTTTGAAGTGTTGTTGTGATAACTTGATAACATATTGGCATGTGAAATAGATAATTATGAAATTTTTGGTATGAAAGTGTTCATGTATGTTTGTAAAATGCAATATGGAGAAATATGTTTATGAATGAATTGTGAATTATGGGTAACCTTCATGCTATGAAAGTGGAATTGATTAATAAATCATACATGTTTATTGTTATTGTGATTAGTACTAAAAGTCCCAAATTTGCATGTTTGTTTTGTTAGAAAAAGAGAAATTAACGTATTGTGAATTAGGACTCATTTTATTTGAAAGGATGGATATTATTAATGAAGAGAAAAAGTAATTTTGTGAAAACTTTGATTATGAATAAAGTGAAAATTATGATTTTGTTCTCAATGTCAAAAATATATCCATTATCTACTTTAAATTGCAACTTGGTGCAATCGACAGTCGACCGAACTAGAGTCGGCAGTCAACTGTCAAGTAATAAATTTCGAATTTTCGTTACAGAACAGTCGACCGACTATATTTTAACAGTTGACTGCCCTGATTATTGGTTTTCGAGTTTTAAATTATTGCAGAACAGTCGATCGACTATATTTTAACAGTCGACTGCCCTGACTATTGGTTTTCGAGTTTTTAATCCTTGCAGAACAGTCGACCGACTATATTGTAATAGTCGACTGCCCTGACTATTGATTTTCGAGCCTTGGGCTTAGAATGAGAATTTGAGACTATTTTGCAAGAAAGAACTTGTTATAAATTACTAGCTTGAATTGTCTTTGGATAAATAAAAATAAATATTTTGTTTAAATGAATTTTGAAATGAGATTGGGTAATGGAAAATTGGAAGTGTGAAATTTTGACTTAAAATTGATAAAATGAGAATAAGAGGATTATGTGGAAAGAATGAATTATGAATGTGACAAATGAATTTATTTTATGCATGAAATTGTACATGAAAGTGAAATAAATTATCATGATGAATTATGAAAGATCTTATGAATATGAATACTCAAGTGCTATGAACATGAAATGAGATTTTGAACTAGAGGGTAGCAAAGTCCTTATACCGGCAATTGAATAAATTTTTAAGATGAAATGTTGAGATAAAAAGACCAAGTTTGGGTCATGTTGTCGAATTAATGGTTAAGTCTGGTATAGAGGAAGTGCTAACTCTAGGGGATTGATTATATTCATGATTCAGATAAATTAAGGACTAGATACATAGTGGAATGTGACGAAAATAAGAGAAAAACACAAGTATGAGGGCTATCGGATTGGCGGTGTGAGAATGATTCACAGACTGCCTGCTTGATGCGTCATGTCATGGCGTGAGCACTACTCCGGAATTATCGTCCCGGTGGCGACGCTTGTGCAGTGTTTGGTGACTACGGGTGGTGCCATCGTTCCATGACGGAGGCTGAATTGTCCATAGGATGCCTGCATGATGCATCATGTCAGTGCATGGGATTCCCCTCCAGACTGTCTGGACATGGGCTCGTAACCCATAGAACATCTAGGATACTTACCGTAGTTATCGTAGTAGTCTAAATCATGGCGAGGGACTGAACCCTACAAGATGAAGAACGATTAAGGGCTTGCCCTCGGACCTATGTAGTATGGGATGCATAAAATCTGAACAAGTGCGCATTAGTGTCATATAATATAAACAACTGCATTAAGGACTAAGTGCATAGCACAACACGACATCTATAGGATAGTCCCCGTAGTTTGGTTTGTGACAAGTGTATGCTTTCTAAGTAAGAGAAAATTGATGTATTATATCATTGCGTCAGTTGAATGAACTGACGAGCCCAGTTTCCATGTAGGACAAAGTGAATGAAAAAGACTAAGGAGGAATTGATGCTTAAAGAATTGTTCAAGTGTTGATTTATTTCATTCATGTAATTGATGTAAATTTGTTTTCGCTGTTTAAATGTAATTCTGTTGTAATAAAAGTTTTTAATTCCTTGTAAAATTGTACGAAGAGAAGTGTAAAGATCCTGTGGAACTTCGAATTCAGTGTTATTTGGAATTTGGGGTGTTACAGGATTCCCGCTAAATGAAAAAAAATTGCAGTATTGTACGAATCCAAATCCGAACAAATTCATGCCAACCAAACAATGTGCTCCCCCCCTGATTCCACTTCCTACAATGAACTTCATGCAAAACAAACACCCCCTTAGAGGAGAGCAAAGATAATGCCATTGAGCCAATTCTTTTCCTCGTCTCGTTAACCATATGCCTTAACCGCCATGGAATGTCTTCGTGATTAATGTTGTTGAGCCAATTTACACAAGAAGAGCATCCGAGAAGATGTGGAATTTGATACTCGGATTCCACCCATGCTTTTATGCACTAATACTTCTAGCGGTCTTCACCATAGTGGTATTGTGCCGCTGTGTAGCAATTCGTATGAAAGACCTATGCTGATCTCTACAGACCTATCCCCATACACTAATTGCACCTCGAGTCGTCCCATTGGAGAAGACTGTGTGGTGTGTAGGTTCGGATCGGGCTCGGGAGTAATTTGCAGCTATATTCGTCGGTGTAGAAAGGGGCATGAGTGGTTAGGACATGTCGACTGTAAGCATGATGATGTGTTTTGGTCATATCGGTTCACGACGAAAAACAAAGTTCTTAAGAGCTTTCCAAAGCTACCAAAGGAGGTTGAGGAACCTTGATAACAAAATCAAATCTTGTTGTGGTAATGATAATCACCAAGAAATGCATTCCGATGGCGTGAAAAGGTTTTAAGGAAGTGGTAGTTCGGTAAGCCATGATTGGTATTAGAATAATGAGTATTCTTAGTATTAGTTTTGTAACAACCCGAATTTCATAAACTGAAAATTTCGTGACACACCCAGAATCTTTTAATTCAATTGAGTACACAAACGAAATATAATACAAGAAAATGCAGAAATTTTACTACAAGCCCAAACCAATTGGATTGATAAGATGACGGGCTCAGGATGTCACACTTCTGTGTTAACACTTCAGACACCCTTACTTGCAAAACCACAATCTGTGAAATCGTCAGCTTGTGAGGCCGACGGTAAAATCTCAACAACTTCAACTAACTCCCAAAACATAACATAATAGAAGAAAAACATAAATCAATGTATATGTTAAACGTAACTAGAATATAGTCAATTATATAATGTCGTATGAGCGAATGTGGGACTAATTTACTAGAGTGTCAAACATATACTTACTATGCTATCATGCACAATTCAAATATGCTATTCTAATGCACGCTTGTTTGGAACGATATGTCGCCCATTCAACATAGTTTTCGAATGCAAACTATTAGCGTTTCTTCTCATTACAGGGTTCAATCCCTCGTGATGCAATGCCTAAACCCAATTATTTATAATCCAACACATAATCATGTGTAAGAAGCACCATTTGGATATTGGACCTTACCGGCCTACCACTTGCCCACACATCGTGAATTTACCGGGCGTATCCTCACTCATAAACACCAGCAAATCGATCTCCGGTAACTATGGACCTTACCGGCCTAACCTTAACCGACACACCGTGAATTTACCAGGCGTATCCTCAGTCCCAAACAATCCTAGGAATAGCAAGCACTTTACCGGCCATTCACAGACCTTACTGGCCTACCCCTGGCCCACACACATGGAATTACTGGGCATATCCTCAGTCTCGAATATTCATAGGAACTGCAAGCCATTTATCGGACATGTCCGTCATTGTGTCCATCACATCTTATTCTAATGCAATATCTTAATTTAACTAATGCAAGATATTAGTATAAATGATGCAAATTATACTTTAGACTGAACGATCCATATTCCGGACATACATTTCACACAAAACTGCAAGCCGTATTTTTGCAGATACGGATACGGATTCGGATATCCAAATCCACAAAAAAAAGGATACGGATGCGGATACGGATACAGATATCACTTAAAAAAGCGGATTCGGATACAGATATACGTAAAAAAAAATTATTTATTTATATATCATATATATATGTTAAAAGGGCATTTGTGTAATCTTCTATCATTTCTCATTCCTCTCTCTCTCCTCTGCGTGTGTGTGTGTGTGTGTGTGTGTGTGCGTGCGCGCGCGCGCGCGTGTATGTGATCTTTATTTATTAGGTGGCACTAGTGTTACCCTGTGCAAATTGCAAACCTAAAATAGTTTTGAGGAACTCATAAATTCATATAGAAATCCTAAAAAATGTGAGAGAATTGGGAGAAACTTATGAATATCATTCATACCATAATTACTGAAATCTTCATTATCATCTTCACATAACTAGATAGTTTAGAGAATCACTGCCAAACCATAATATTATACAATTGAATATTACCCGCGGGGGGGGGGGGGGGGGGGGGGGGGGGGGGGGGGGGGGGGGCATGAGATTTTATGAGGTTGGGAAAGTGAGAGAAAAAGAGACTATGTTTGAGGGATTAAGGTTTTTATTTTTTAATTTTTTTTTAATAAAAATCATACGGAGTGCACGTACTAGTTAAATAGGAATTCTTACTTTTATTCTCCAGAAATAGAGAAAGGAGAGGGATAGCCTCTCTCACTCTCCTATTTGTATTAGTATAAGAAGATATAGATATAATATAATACTGCTAAGAGCATCCACAATGGCGATTCTTATTTTTTGGCAAAATAGAACGAATAGAAATGGAATAGATCGAAAGGTGTGCAGTGGTCGTTTGCTATATTTTGTTAAAATATGAGTAGGACGAAACAACTTGTCTCGTCCGTTTTTTTTTTTACAGATTTAATTAATTACCAATTAACTATTAAAATATCTTAATTAAATAAATTAAATATTAAAATATTATCTAATCCTAACTAAATACCTACTGAACTCTATTAAACACCTAAACTTACCTCTAATAATCCCCCCAAACCTGGACGGGACAACTTGTCCCGTCCGTTGGGGATTTTGTTTTTTTTTTTTTTTTCCTGATGAATCTTATCCGTTGGATTCGTTTGAAAAAAATGGAAATTTTTTTTTGGAAGGACGATACATCATGTATCGTCCGACCCATTTAAAAAAAAAAAATTTTTTTTTTACGAGACGAGACAACTAGTCCCGTCCGACTATAATAAAAAATTATTTTCGCTCTGGAACGACACATCATATCGTCCTCTATATTTCTATATTCACTTCTCGGCTTCTCAAATATGAGAATTCACTGTGCATCGTTTGCTATTTTTTGAGAAAATAGCAAACGATTGCAGAGGCTCAATTCTCATATTATTCTCAAAATATGAGAATATGAGAATTATAGCAAACGACTGTGGATGCTCTAAGGCTCTTGGCTAGGTCTATAGTAATAACTACAGTTTTAAAACAAAAGGAAATTTCTTGAAAGGCTAATTATTGAATGTAGCATGGAACCAGTAGTAACAGAAATATGGTATTGCCAGTTGAGAACTGGTTTGCAATGTCACACTCCAGTATAATTTCTCCAGAAACGTAAACCGGTGACTAAAGATAAATGAAACCTTCAGAAAAGCTTCAATTACTTTCCATACAGAAATTGGGTATTCGTATTGTGCTTGATTTTCATTAAGCTATCACTAAAAAAAATGTTAGTTACTAAATAATTATTTCTTTTTAATTGTTAGGTACTAAAAAATTGCAGAACTTCTTTAGCAATTTCAAAGCTTTTAATGATGGTTTGATCAAAGTTTACGGTTTTTACCTATGGAAGAGTTACGCATGGAATTTATCTCAGTAACGAAAGAACAAAGGATCAATGTGCTTGTTTAAAACCATACATCCTAAGAAATAAAGAGAAAGATTCATTATAAACATTCTGTTTCAGAAGAATTTTTGCTGAATTGTGGTCTCTTCTTGGCTGATATTTATCTTGCCGCTCCTCATATCAAATTAACTAATCTAAACAACAACAAAAACAACAATAACAACAAAGCATTTTCCCAACTAGTTTGGGTGGGCTATATGAATCCTCGTTTTCCATTCTGTTCGGTTTAGCGCAATATCTTCTGTAAGGTCACAAGTTATCATATCTTTTTCACCGTTTTCACCGAAGTTACTTTAGGTCTTCCTCTCCCCCTAACTCTACCCTCAATACTTATCAAATCACTCTTTCTAACAGGGGCCACTACTAAATCTACGTGTGACATGTCCAAACCACCTGAGACGATTCTCTCTTAACTTATCTTGGATTGGAGCTACCTTTAGCATGTCTCGTATATACTCGTTTCTAATCTTATCCTTTCTTATTTTACCACACGTCCATCTTAGCATCTTCATCTCCGTTACACTCATTTTTTGGACATGTTGTTTCTTTGTTTCCCAACTCTCTGCTCCATACATCATTGCTGGTCTAATAGCCGTCCTATAAAATTTTCCGTTCAACTTCAAAGGTATATATTTGTCACACAAAACAGCACTGACATTTCTTCACTTAAGCCACCCTGCTTGGAACCTATGTATAACATCTTCACAAATCTCCCCATCTCTTTATATAATCGAGCATAAATATCAGAAACGGTCTCTCTTAAGTATCTCTTGACCATCAAGCTTCACTACTTCCTCAGTTGTGTTCTAAATATCACTAAAATTGCACTCAATATACTCTGTTTTAGTTCTTCTTATCCTAAAACCTCTAGCTTCCAAAATTTCTCTCCACAATTCTAATTTAGCATTGACTCCTGCTCTAGTCTCGTCTACTAAGACGATGTCATCGGCAAAAAGTATACACCAAGGCACCTCATCTTATATTCCTCGCGTCAATTCATCATAACCAAAGTAAAGAGGTAGGGGCTTAAAGTCAAAGCTTGGTGTAAGCCTACTGTAATAGGATAATCGCTGGTCTCTTCTATAGTTGTTCTAATTGTGGTCGTTGTCCCTTCATACATATCCTTAATTACCTCAATATACCGAATAGTTACGTTTTTATTATTTAACGCCCACCATACTATGTCTCTAGGGATTTTATCATATGATTTTTCTATATTTATAAAAACAATATGAAGATCTTTCTTATTCTCCCTATATTTTTCCATAAGTCTCCTCACTACATAAATTGCTTCTATTGTTGACCTCTCAGGCATAAATCCAATCTGATTCTCAGACACTGTAGTTTCTAGTCTTAGTCTATGTTCGACCACTCTCTCTCAAATTTTTATCGTATGACTCATTAATTTAATTTCTCAGTAGTTTGAGCAACTTTGTATATCTCCTTTATTTTTATATATAGGTACTAAAATACTCTTTCTCCATTCATCGGGCATCTTCTTAGTCCTCAAAATTTCATCAAACTAATCTAAAGCAATATGTATTTTAACAATGGGAATCCTCTCCTTGAAATTGAATAATTATTAGTACCTTTAATTAGTTAAACCTGGTGCTTTCAAAACTATCAGTATCATAGCAGTTATGTTGATTTCTCAATGTAGATATCAGTACCGTAGCAGTTATGCTGAATTTTCAATGTATGTTTCGTTATTCTCAATGGTAGATTTTTTAATACAAAGTTTATGATGAGACTGCACAATTCTAGATTACTAGTAATCTGCACGTGCAATGCACGTTCTAATTTATTTTTTTCTTATATAGTAAATAATAAGACGTAATCTGGCCTCAAACCTGAGACCTCCATTTACTCATCACATACTCTTTACAAATTGAGTAATGCTACACCCACCACTACCAATTTCACTACATTTCTCTTCACTACCTTAGGTGGCACACTCCAATAGGTGGGGGAAGAGAAAGTAGGTGGGGAAACTCTCCAATACGAGTGTACCACCTAAGGTAGTTGTTACCGCTGATTTCGGTGTGGGGGTAAACAGATAGAATTTGTGAATCCGAGAAAAACCTGAACAGTTGACTCAAGCCTTCTTGCTCCTGCCACGACCTGCAAGGAAGTGCGAAACACCGGGATTGATTCCGGCGATGCACCCTCCGATGCTTTTGTCAGTAATCAGAAGAGATTAAGAAAGAGCTTAAAGTGGTGAAAAAGTGATCAACCTGTAACAGAGGTAGGAGGGGTCGTATTTATAGTCGCCAGGGGAGTTGTTTAAGGGCCTGATTTTCTGTGTAACAGCCGGGAGTAAAATCCTCAGTCTGTTTAGGAAACTGACCCCTTGATTCCCGGTGAGAGCAAATCAGGCCCGTTGACTTGGTCAAAGTAGTGGCCCTGATTTGTCTCTTGCTAGTCTGGGCTCGCTTCGGGTCGGGACCCGTGCCCAATTGGAGCAGACCCATTCGTGGGTTATTGGATCTGTGAGAAGGAGATTCAGAACCCGCTTTGGACCCGCTTGTATGTGAAATTACCTTTTTACCCCCGAGCTTCGAGATTCGTGCCCAATCTGGACGGTTCCGATTTAACCCCATTTTTAGCCATATCACGAGCCCCCCACTCCTAAAGACTGAGCGTGATCAGCCTTTGAGGAGTAGTTTGACTGCTTTGGTGGCTAGCGGAGTTGTATCGGAGTCCATATGGAGGACTTAGGATCTTGAAGGGGGTAGTGAGGTAACTTTTTGATGCCATGTGCTGTTTCCTAGCCATATCGAGTATTTGGCGTCTTTCATCTATTTTTTTCGGATTATTTATTTAATTTTGCGATGTGTTTACTAATCGTTCGGGGGGCCTTAACAGTGCATTCTGGGCAATAATTGTTCGTTCAGGGGCCCAAAAATATACCCCCGAATTTTCAATTATTTTCTAGAATTTTTAGTTAAATTTCCCAAATTTTTAGCAATTTTTCGCAATTTTTAAATAAATAAAGCGATTTAAATAAATAAAAAATGATTTTTAATACTGATTTATGGCGTGGCACAATCTGGACCTCTGATCATCGTCGAGCGTGATTTTCTGAGAGATCTGACGGTCTCCATCGCTCGGCAGATTTTTCCTCCGTTTGCGAGCTCGGAATGGCACTTGCTCGGCTGCCGACCGGAGACTAGGGGGTTCGGCGTTCCGAGCGACGTGGCGCAATCTGAGCCATCGGATGGTGGCGCATTTCCCAAGAAAACGCTATCTTGTCTTTTAGCGCACGTGGCGCAATCTGGACCGTTCATCATTAGAAGCACGAATTTCTGAGTGATCCAACGGTCGTAGTAGCTCGGTGTCTTTTTTCTCCGTTTACGGGATCGGAAAGGCACTTGCTCGGCAGCCGACCGAAGGCATGGGGTTTCGGCAGTCCGAGCGACATGCTCGTAGCTTCGGTCGGATGACGTGGGGCAAGTTCAAGCTCGGAAAGGCGCTCGTACGGCAGCCGACCGAAGGCAGGGGGTTTTGGCTGTCCGGACGACGTGGCGCAATCTGAACCGTTGGATGACGATGCGCATCTCGAGACGGGCACATTTCTCAAGAAAATACTATCTTGTCGTTTAGTATCCTCGGCAAGATCTGGGCCGTCTGATCGAGATCAGGCGCGATTTTTTAGGAGAAAGTGAATTTTCCCCATTTGCGAGCTCGGAAAGGCACTTGCGCGGCATCCGACCGGAGACAGGGGGTTTCGGCAGGACGAGCGACGTGGCGCAGTCTGAGCCATTGGATGACAGCGCGCATCTCAAGACGGGCACATTTCTCAAGAAAACACTATCTTGTCGTTTAGTGTCCTCGGTGAGATCTGGGCCGTCTGATTGAGATCATGCGCGAAAGTTGAGGAGAAAGTGTGTTTTCTCCGTTTGCGAGCTCGGAAAGGCACTTGCGCGGCATCCGACCGGAGACAGGGGGTTTCGGCAGGACGAGCGACGTGGCGCAATCCATCTCGAGACGATCCTGTTCCCAAGGACATTAATGGTGCTCCGGGGTTTGTGCGGCGTTCCACCTTTCCCAGGTCATTAAGGATGATTCCTTCAATTAATGCGTGGCGTTACAACTTCCGAGGATCATAATGGCTAGATCTTTGAGGGTAGGCTATAAGTACTCCATTCCCCTTGTTATTTCAGTCGCAGCAATGTTGAGTTTTAGACCTCGGTGGTGTCTGCCTCTGGCGGACGCCAGTCTTGTGGAGTCTTAACCTTGATAGGTTCGGAGGAGTGGTCACTCTACTGCCTTCTTCTTCTCCCGTTCCGGACGGCCCCCATTATGGGTGTCCGGGTCGGGGGAGAATGAGGCAGGAGTAGTGACGACTGTGATCCGAGCCCGAGGTATGGGTCGCTCCGGGATGATGGGTGGCCGTTCTTCCACCAAGGTCTTCTGCCGACTCCGGCTGTCCCGAGGTGGGTGGCAGGGTCGGAGGAGATCATGGTGGAAGAGGTGACGATCCAAATTCGGACCCGGGGGAGATCATGGCTCGGACTTCCGGACCATCGGTGAGATTGAGGGGGAAGAAATAAAGGGCGTTCCGAGCTTGTTGTTTGCAACTGTGAAGGCTCTGTTGCCAGAGTCCTCTACCAGGCCGAACCTTCACAGTTGCAATCAACTAGCTCGGAATGGCACGTTTCTCCCGATCTCTGAGTGTTGATCTGCTTTCGACCGGGCCCGTGGGTTGGCGGAATACCGACCGAGACCCGGGGCCTGAGGGGTGCTCGCCGAGGGCGGTGCCTTAAAACTTTGAATCAAAACTTTTTCTGGTTTCTTCAGACAGAGGTGAGGTATGGAGGACGTATAGGCAATCCGAGCGCGTTGGCGCAATTTGAACCGTTGGATGGCGGCTCGCATCTCGAGACGGGCGCATTTCTCAAGAAAACACTATCTTGTCGTTTAGTGTCCTCGGCGAGATCTGGGCCTTCTGATCGAGATCAAGCACGAAAATTAAGGAGAAAGTGCGTTTTCTCCGTTTGCAGGCTCGGAAAGGCACTTGCTCGGAGCCGACCGGAGTCTCTGCAATCTGGCTCGGATTGCGTGTAGCTCGGATTCAGATCCCATTGCACCGAGCTAGTTGACTTGGTGAGGAAGGCAGTTGAGTTGGGCCTTCGCGACGTTTCGAGAGCAGCCCAAAAGTCGCGCTCTTTTGTTTGGAAGTCCAAAGGACGTTCCATTTTACTATAAATCTTCACCCCCCCTTAGACCAAGTCTCATTTTTTACTTTTACTCTCTCTCTTCAGTTCTCACTTTGCCTTCGAAGTTTTCAGCTCTCTGGTGGTGGTGCTAGCTGTCGCGGTAGCGTTCCTTGTCTCCGGTGAACTTTCCGACCGTACCTATCACTTCAAGGTCAGTCTCTTTCCCTTCTCTTTTAGAAAAAATGGTTAAGATCACGGATGAGACCCCCGCCTCGGAGCAAGCCGTTGGCCGAGGGGATAAAGGGAAGGAGGTAGTGGAGCCGAGCGATCAGAATGTCGTTCGTCCGGACAGAGAGGGCGAAGTGGACGAGCTGCCTAAAGAGGTTGCGGCGGTGTCCCGAGAGGGCAAGGCTGTGGTCACGATCGTGGAAACGCCGAAGACGGTGGGAGCGTTCGGTCGGCAGCCCATTGCTCTGTCGAGCGTGGGGGGCGTACGGGACTACGCCGAGGACACCATGGAGAGAGTGACCCAAGGCACGGCTAAGTTGGTGGAAGAGAACGAGCCGAGGGAGCTGTCCGAGGTGGACCATACCATCTCGTCTCTGACCGAGGCTGACCTTCACCTGATCCGAGAGGGTTTCCGGATCCCTACCGACTATGGACTGCTGCTCCCTGGGCCGGGCTTCCGAGCCAATACAAAGTCTTCGTTAGACGTGTGTGTCTTTCCGGTCGACTCCCTTATTGTCGGACTCCGCTTTCCCCTCCACCCGTTCGTGGTTGATGTCCTGATCTGGTACGGTTTGAGCCCCGCCCAGCTGATGCCGAACACATGGAGGCACGTCATGGCATTCGTCCTCCGATGCCAAGAGGTCGGTGCCAAGCCGAGTATGTTCCTCTTTCGGAGTCTCTACCGACCCTGTCAGCCAAGGCGAGACGAACAGAGGTTCTATCTTTCGCCCCGAACGGGCGTGAAGCTGATCGAGAATCCGGACTCGATCAAACATTGGAAGGAGAAGTACTTCCTCATCCGAGCCCCGGCGCCGTGGGTGATACCGACGGTTTGGGCAAAGGATGGTCTGCCAAAGCGGACCAAGAAGGAGGCGGCACTGAGTGATGAGGAGGCGGAGGTCCAGAAGAAGCTCCTCGCCCTGCCAGCGCTAAGCTGGAAAGAAATTACCGAGGGGGTCTCAGTCCGATCGACCCTAGTATGCTTCTGGTATTTATACTCTTTGCTTGAAGTTCATGAAAATTTCTCTAAGTTTTTTCATTCGGCTTGTGCAGAGACGATGAAGCTGGATTATACAGCTCTGGTGGCGAAGAAGAAGAGGCCTTCGGCAGGGCCTCAGGACAGCCGAACTTCGAAGAAGCCTTCGGTCGAGAAGGCTGCCGACCAACCGAAGGTCGCGGTCCTCGAGCAGGGGGAGATCAGGGTCCTCGACTCTCCTGCCTCGGGTGCGCCGACACCAACCCCGAAGGGGGACGCTCCCGGTTCGTCGAGCGGTGCGTTCGGCGTGAAGGAGGTGTTGTCCCTCCAAGTTCCGCCCCTCACTGCCGAGGCAGAGAAGATCTTGACCGAGCGTCATAAGCAGATCTTCGTCCCTGACTGGCAGGTGATGAATGTCGACGGCTTCTTGGGCGACGGCAACATCTGCATGGAGGCGGTGAGGCACCTGCCGACCCCAAAGGATAGAGCGACCCTGAAGGCCAGGCTAGCAGGGGACGCCGTGATGCAGATTGCTCGGAATACTATGTCGGTAAGTAGGCCGAGCTCTCCCTCATCAAAATTTCTTTCTTAGAATTTTTCCAAGTCCTTGGGTTCGGATTTTAATGTGCTGTTCTTTTTCAGACCCTCTGCCACTTCAATTTCCTGGTCGAGGAGTTTGCGAACAAGGAACAGGAGAAGGAGCGGGAGAGGGCGGAGCACGTCAAGGCCACGCAACGGCTTGATGCCGAGCAGCTCCTCTCGACGAAGAGGGCTGCCGAAGTGGCGGGGTTGGAGAAGTAGCTGGCCGACGCCATTCAGCTGTCGAAGGACACGGTGGCCAAGCTTGAGGCGTTGGAGAAGGAGGTAGCCGAGCTGAAGGAGGAGCTGGCCAATGCTCGGTCGGAAGCGGAAAAGGCTCGGAAGAGGGCCGAGAGGATCATGGCCAAGCACCAGAAGAAGGTGAAGAAGGTGAGAAAGGCCGTGCAGGAGGAGGCCGCGCAACACATGCTCCAGAACATGGAGGATGCCTACGGTCGAGCCCTGCTTCACGTAGCCGCCAAGAACCCTGGCTTCGACACGTCCTCCTACCGTTTTTACGACCCCGTGGAAGGGGAGGAGGAGGTTCCCGAAGGGCTACTCGACCCCGAGGGAGAGACGGAGCGTGCCGAAGGCCCAAGGGAGACCGAGGCCGAGGGCGGGGAGGAGGACGACTCCGAGGAGGAGAGCGGGAGCAAAGGCGAAGGCGAGGGCGGTGGCGAGGACAAGACCGGGGGGTCGACGGACCTGAACGGCAAAAAGGTCGACCCCTGACTCGGTTGTCTCTCTTTTTAGTCTTTTTTTGTAAGCCTAACTGCGGACTGGCCACCGCTTTTGTAAAACTTTCTCCCCGGTTTTGAATGAAAATATTTTATTTGGCCAAAATTTATCCAAGTGTTGAGCCTCGGATTTGCATGTGACTAGTTGTAGATGTTTCCGTGTATTGTCCCATCGGATTTATCTCCGCTTTTCAGGTGAAGTTCGGTCCGATCACGGAGGTTGTATACCTTCGGAAGGAGCTGGCGAAAACGAAGGGTGAGCTCTTGAACAGCCGACAGAGTCGGTTTCTCCTGCTCGGAAGGCTGGAGGAGACGAAGGCAGCTGTGCGGAGGTATTGTCGCGATCTGTGGCAACTGCGGAAGTACCCCCAAGCTCCTTGTCCCGAAGGCGAAGTCGAGAGGCTCCGTAGAGAGCTCACTACCGCCGAGCAGAAGAATGACGACCTTTTGGCTGAGGTCCAACACTTGGAATTAGCGGAGAAAGAATGCTCGGCGGAGGAAGAGAAGCTGACCTCCGAGCTAGAGAAGGCGTCGGCCGAGCGCAAGAGGTTATTGGCCGAAGTCGACAGGCTCAGAAGGATCACGATAGATAGGGGAATCGAGGTCACCCACTTCCGACGGCTCGCGACCGATGGTGCCAACGCCTCCGGCTCGTCAAGGCCTTCTCGTTCGAAGAAGTCGGCGAAGGACGACGCTCTGAGAGACAGAATCATTGAACTGGAGGAAGAGATCGCGTCGCTCAAGCCCGTGCCGGAGAGGGCTAACGTTCGCAGTACGTCGTGCACTCGCGAAGAGAGCGAGAGGGGGATTACGTTTTACGAACTTGCGACACGCTCGCCTATGACCAGGCGGAGTCCAGCCGACGCTCAGAGCAGTGCGGCCGTCTCGTCGAACGGGGCCTCGGCCGACACCGCAGTTAGAGCCAGCAGCGAAGGGGGGTCGCGCTTCGTTGGTTTAGGATCGAGCTCGGAGGGCAGGCCTCGTCGTCTTCGCGTTTCCCTAAACCGAAGCATTCCCCTTTCGAAGAGGCCCTGATCATGTCGTTTTTCATCCCCTCGGACTTGTTGTAAAACGTTGTAGTAGAGTCGGTCTTGATGTATGTGAAGCCACTATATATATATGAATGCAAATCTGAAAGTTTCTTCAGAAAATTTCCAAGTGTTGGACTTCGGCAGTGCATTGAAATTTCGCTATTTGTTTTCCCCTTTTTTCAGCTCGAGGCGGCCGATTCATATGCTGATCTCCACGGCTTGGATGATGACTCTGAATCCGAAGCCACTTCTGGGACGGTGGCTCTGAGTCCTAGGAGCGTCGAGCTGGAGTTACGCCGAGCTGAGGGTGAGCGGGCTCACCTTTTGTCCGTCCTCGACCTACGGGAAGCCGAGATCCAACGTCTGGAGAATAGGATCGCCGAGTTGAGCCCTGCAGAAGGGGACGAGGATTCGCAAACCGCGTTCAGCAATGCTCTTCGGGTCAAGTGTATTCGGTACAACCAGTCGAAGATTATAGCCGAGCGGGATGATTTGCTCTCGGAGATTCGACACTTGCAGACTGTGGTAGCGAAGCTTCGGAACGATGCAGGGGAGCTACCAGCCGAGGAGGACGAACAGTCGGCCGAACAGTCTAGTGAGGATATTTCCATATGAGGGCCAAGTGTAGTAGGTCGGTGGCGTGTATTTTGTTTGCCAACACTTTGTAACCAAGGAAAAGATGTGTTTTGTATTATGGCCTGGTTGTTTTTAATAAAATACCCTTCGTTGTTCTGCATATTTGTCTTGCTTATAACTGTGTTGGTCGCGCCGAGGTCCTTGAACCGAGCATGTTATTTCCGTCGGCGAGAGTGTTTGAACCGAACGGGTTCCCATGAGTACGGTATTTTGTCGTTTAGCGACTCTGACAAGGTACGGCGCGAAATCCTAGGCGGCTCTGTCCCCAAGAAAGCGCCATTTTGTCGTTTAGCGTAGGTGCGAATCTCGAGGCGGCTCAGTACCCAAGAAAATGTTATCTTGTCGTTTAGCGTAGGTGGCAGGATCTGAGCCGTCTGATCGAGATCATACACGGTGGAGAAAGTGAGTTTTCTCCGTTTGCGAGCTCGGGAAGGCACTTGCTCGGTGGCCGACCGAAGACAGGGGGCTTCGGTCTTCGGCAGCTGGGCGAGATCGCTCGGATTATGTGGCCGAACGTAGCTTCAGTATCCCTCCACTGGAGAAGCTTGGGGCGACTGGGAGCCAAGTGTTGGACTCCGGGACCATCGGTGCGGCCCGACGGTTGTAGGAGCAATTCCGAACGGCGATCTACCCCTGGCTCGTCCGGAGGCGAGCCGAGGAGGTAAAGTCGAGCCAAGTGTTGGACTCCGAACCATCGGTGTGGCCCGACGGTTGTAGGAGCAATTCCGAACGGCGATCTACCCCTGGCTCGTCCGGAGGCGAGCCGAGGAGGTAAAGTCGAGCCGAGTGTTGGACTCCGAACCATCGGTGTAGTTCAACGGTTGTGGGAGCAATTCCGAACGGCGATCTACCCCTGGCTCGTCCGGAGGCGAGCCGAGGAGGTAAAGTTGAGCCGAGTGTTGGACTCCGAACCATCGGTGTAGTTCAACGGTTGTGGGAGCAATTCCGAACGGCGATCTATCCCTGGCTCGTCCGGAGGCGAGCCGAGAAGGTAAAGTCGAGCCGAGTGTTGGACTCCGAACCATCGGTGTAGTTCAACGGTTGTGGGAGCAATTCCGAACGGCGATCTACCCCTGGCTCGTCCGGAGGCGAGCCAAGGAGGTAAAGTCGAGCCGAGTGTTGGACTCCGAACCATCGGTGTAGTTCAACGGTTATGGGAGCAATTTCGAACAGCGATCTACCCCTGGCTCGTCCGGAGGCAAGCCGAGGAGGTAAAGTCGAGCCGAGTGTTGGACTCCGAACCATCGGTGTAGTTCCCATCGGTGTAGTTCAACGGTTGTGGGAGCAATTCCGAACGGCGATCTACCCCTGGCTCGTCCGGAGGCGAGCCGAGGAGGTAAAGTCGAGCCGAGTGTTGGACTTCGAACCATCGGTGTAGTTCAACGGTTGTGGGAGCAATTCCGAACGGCGATCTACCCCTAGCTCGTCCGGAGGCGAGCCGAGGAGGTAAAGTCGAGCCGAGTGTTAGACTCCGAACCATCGGCGTAGTTCAACGGTTGTGGGAGCAATTCCAAAAGGCGATCTACCCCTGGCTCGTCCGGAGGCGAGCCGAGGAGGTAAAGTCGAGCCGAGTGTTGGACTCCGAACCATCGATGTAGTTCAACGGTTGTGGGAGCAGTTCCGAACGACGGTCTACCCCTGGTTTGTCTGGGGACGAGCCGAGGTGGTAAAGTCGAGCCGAACGTGGACTCCGAACCATTGGTTGAAATCACAATTTAGAAAGCAAATGATAAGAGGGGAGAGGAGCATGCGAATTCACAAATACGAAAGAGCTTTCTTTATTGATAATCGACGGCGAACCGTTTTACATAGTACAATTTTATGAAAATAGGTTACAAGTCGGAGGACTGGAATGGCTCGATATCCCATGATACTTAGAGTGGCGCCGGAGCGCTTTCTTGGTATTTTAGGAGGTGGTCGGCATTCCAGGTCCTCGGAAGCTCTCTGCCCTCTAGGTCTTCAAGACGATAAGTTCCGGGCCGAACTACCTTTGTGATCCTGTACGGCCCTTCCCAGTTCGGAGCCAGCTTGCTCTTCTGACTGGGGAAGGATATGGCTAGCTTTCTCAGGACCAAATCTCCTTGCTTAAGGTTGGCGGGTCGGACCTTTTTGTTGTACGCTAGTTCGACCCTTCTTCGGTAATTCTGCTGCCGAATCGACGCCCTTTCCCTCAGTTCGTCTATCAGGTCTAAGTCTGCTCTGAGGTCCCTGGCATTCTGTGCTTCGTCATAGGCTATGAGCCGAGGGGAAGGTATTCTGACCTCGAGAGGTATCACGGCCTCGGACCCATAGGTGAGGTTGAAAGGGGACTCGCCTGTGGGGGTCCGCTTGCTCGTGCGGTAGTTCCATAGGACGTTGGGGAGTTGGTCGACCCATAAGCCCTTGGAGCTTTTGTCCAGCCTTTTATTGATACCTGCGAGGATCTGCCGATTAGCATTTTCTGCCTGCCCGTTCGACTGAGGGTGGGAAACAGACGAGAAGCGCTGCTGGATGGCAAGGTCGTCGCACAGAGCTCGGAATACCGCGCCAGTGAACTGAGTCCCGTTGTCTGTTACGAGGACACGGGGGACGCCGAACCTGCATATGATGCTCTTCCAGAAGAACTGTACCACTTTGTTCTCGGTTATAGTGGCGAGGGGCTCGGCCTCGACCCACTTCGAGAAGTAGTCGATGGCTACAACCAAGAACTTGAACTGACCCGGAGCCGGAGGGAAGGGCCCTAGTAAATCCATGCCCCACATTGCGAAGGGGATGGGACTTGATAGGGAGGCGAGGTTGGCCTGAGGGAGGCGTCGGATGCTGGAGTGTCTCTGACAAGAGCTGCATTGCCGAACGTGTCGCTCGGCGTCTTGAAGGAGGGTCGGCCAGAAGTACCCATAATTCAAAGCTTTTCGGGCCAAGGACCTAAATCCTGAGTGTGCCCCTCCGATGCCTTCGTGGAGCTCTTGTAGGGCATATTCGGCCTGATCCGGAGAGAGGCACCTTAGGTACGGTCGGCCGTCTGTTTGAGAGAAAGAGCGTTTGTATAGGATGCCCTCGATCAAGACATACCGCTCGGCCCGAGTTCTGACTCGGCGAGCCTCTTTGGGGTCTTCGGGTAGGAGCCCGTCCCTTAAGAATTCTACTAAAGGCTTCATCCAATTATCTTGTAACATGACCGGCAACGATTCCGTCGAGCCAGGTGTCTCGTCTTCGATGCTCGGCTTAGAGAGGACTTCGATCAGTACGGTTTGTTCGAGACCTTGCAGTGAGGACGAGGCCAATTTGGAGAGGGCATCGGCCTGTGAGTTCTCTTCACGAGGGACCCGCTGGATGAGCGCCTCCTCGAACCGGTTCATGAGGGCCCGAACCTTGGTGAGGTACTTCGCCATCCGCTCGTCTCGGGCCTCGTACTCGCCCAAGACTTGGTTCACGACGAGCTGGGAATCGCTGTGGATTCGGAGGCACTGCGCCCCAGCACTCCGTGCAAGTCCGAGACCGGCAATGAGCGCCTCGTACTCTGCCTCGTTGTTCGAGGCCTTGAAGTTCATACGGATCGCGTACTGGAGGACGAAGTTGTCAGGGCCGTTCAGAATGATGCCGGCACCGCTTCCTTCATTACAAGAGGATCCGTCCACGAAGACTGTCCAAATGGGGGGTCCATTCGGGACGTGGCCGACCTCAGGGATAGTGGACTCTACGATGAAGTCGGCGAGTGCCTGCGCCTTAATTGCTGTCCGAGGCTAGTAAGAGATGTCATGCTGACTCAGCTCTATGGACCACTTCATAAGCCGGCCCGAGGTCTCAGGCTTGTGGAGGATCTGCTTTAGGGGTTGGTCGGTGAGGACGACGACCGAGTGGGATTGAAAGTACGGCCGAAGCTTCCTCGCTGCCATGACCAGGGCGTAGGCCATCTTCTCTATTCTCGGATAGCGGAGCTCGGCGTCCCGAAGCACCTTGCTCACGTAGTAGATGGGCCTTTGGGCCCGATCCTCCTCTCTCACCAAGACAGCACTTAGGGTCTGCTCGGAAGCAGCCAAGTAGATGAAGAGAGTCTCGCCCGGGACCAGTTTGCTGAGCAGAGGGGGGTTTACCAAGTAGGCCTTCAGCTGGTCGAACGATTCCTGTTGTGGTTGGCCCCATTCAAAACCCTTAGCCCCCCTGAGTGCTTTGAAGAAGGGGAGGCACTTTTCCCCCGACTTCGAGAGGAACCGACCGATAGCGGCGAGCCGACCGGTAAGCTACTGCACCTCCTTGATGTTCCGAGGCGGGGCCATGTCTAATATGGCCTTAATCTTCTCGGGATTAGCTTTGATTCCTCGTTGGCTTACCATGAAGCCGAGGAACTTTCCCGAAGAGACCCCGAATGCACATTTGTTCGGGTTCAGCCGCATGCTGTGCCTTCGCAACACGCCGAAGGCCTCCTGGAGGTCGGCCACATGATCAGTGCCTCGGACGCTTTTGACGAGCATGTCGTCAACGTAAACCTCCATGTTCCGGCCTATCTGGCTCTGGAAGACCTTGTTGACGAGGCGCTGGTAGGTGGCGCCTGCGTTCTTCAAGCCGAACGGCATGACCCGGTAGCAGTAGAGGCCTTGGTCGGTGACGAAGGACGTCTTCGGAATGTCCGGGGGGAACATTCGAATTTGATTGTACCCCGAGAAGGCGTCCATGAAGCTGAGGAGCTCATGGCCCGAGGTGGCGTCAATAAGGTGTCGATGTTCGGGAGAGGGAATGGATCCTTCGGACACGCCTTGTTCAGGTCGGTGAAGTCAATGCATATCCTCCAAGAGCCATTGGACTTCTTGACCATCACAACATTCGACAGCCACTCGGGGTAATTTACCTCCTGTATGAACTTAGCCTTCAAGAGTTTATCCACCTCCTCCTTGATGGCCTGCTGTCGCTCGGGAGCAAATTTCCGTCTTTTCTGTTGAACCGGTTTGCACCCCGGCTCAACACTTAGACGGTGGACGAGCAGCTCCTCGGAAATGCCGGGCATGTCCGCGGCCGACCATGCAAACAAGTCACGGTTATCCCGGATGCATTTAATCAGGTCCAAGCACAGTGCGGTCGGCAAGGATTTGCTGATGAGGAACTTCCGGCTCGGATCCTCGTCCGAGAAGAGCACTTCTTCTAACTCGTCTGCCGGCTCGGACGTTGGCCGAGCTTTCGGCTCGGGGATTTCTAGTGTCTCGAGCGAGAGCACTGGTCCCCCGGTGGAAGTCATGTAGCACTTCCGGGCTGTTTCTTGGCTTCCCCTGACTTCCCCTACTCCCGACCGAGTGGGGAACTTCATTTTCAAATGGTACGCCGAGGGGACAGCTTCCAGGGCGGCTAGGCCGGGTCGGCCTAGAATGACATTATACGCCGCCGGGATGTCGACGACCATGAAGTCCATCGGCTCGGTCCGGGTAGTAGGGGCGCTTCCCGCGGTTACGTCTAGGGTTATCACTCCCTCGACAGTTACCGGGACCCCCGTGAACCCGTGGAGTGTGTAACCGGACGGCTTGAGACGGTCCCGGGACAGCTGCAGGCCTCGGAAGGCCGAGAGGAAGAGAATATTGACCGAACTCTTATTGTCTACTAAAATCCTCTGCACCTTGAAGTTGGCCATGCGGAGGTCGATGACGAGGGCGTCACAGTGTGGGATTCGGACCCCTTCGAGGTCTGCGTCGGAGAAAGACACAGGGACACTGAGACCTTTGGGGGGAGGGGCGCTGTGAACCGAGTTGACCTCTCGGACGAAGGCCTTCCGGGAGGAGTTAGAGGAGCCCCCCATGGGGCCTCCGTGGATCAGGTGCAGGATCCGTTCTTCCTCGAACTCGGGTGTCTCTTCGCGTCGCTCGGAACGCTTGTTAGCCCCTCGAGGCGGAGGAGAACCGCGATCCGCACGATCGTTAGCCTTCACGAATTTGGCCAACTGCCCCCTCCGGATGAGGGATTCGATCTCATCTCTCAAAGCCCGGCAGTCGTTCGTGTCGTGGCCGTGATCCCGATGGTAACGACACCATTTATCTTTGTTCCTCCTCTTCGCCGGGGTGTGCATCCTCGGAGCTGGAGGGATGACTCCCTCCTTCTCCACTTCCATGAGGATGGTGGAGACGTTAGTGGTGAGGGGAGTGAACTTCTCGAACCTGGGGGGAGGGTGACGCTGACCGTCGTTGTCCTTCTGCGCCTTCTTGGACCCCTCTTCCCCCGTCGCCTTCCTCTTCGTCCCTGAGGAGGACCCTCCGAAGCTCGGGAGGGCCTCAGCCTCCTCTGCTCGGATATACTTCTCGCACCTCAGGAGGAGGTCGGCGAAGTCATGCGTGGGCTTCTTGGCTAGGGACGATCGGAGGTTGGCATTAAGGACATTCGACTGGAACGCCACAGTCGCCACTGACTGGTCTAAGGAGGCGATAGACCTGACCTCTGCGGTGAATCTCTTCACATAGTCCCGCAGCTTCTCTCCCCTTTCCTGCCGCAGGTTCAGTAGAGAGAGGCTTGTCTTCTCAGCTCGCGTGCTACTCACGAAGTGAGTTATGAACAGTGTTTCGAACTGCTCGAACGAGAAGATGGAGGAGGGAGCGAGTCTGGAATACCATTCCCGAGCCGACCCCCTGAGGGTGGCAGGGAAGGTCCTGCAGAGCACGGCGTCGGAAGCTTGATGGATCAGCATCAGGGTCTTGAAGCTTTCGACGTGATCAACCGGGTCGGATTCCCCTGAGTACGTTTCAAACTGCGGAGGTTTGAAACCCCTCGGTATGTGGGCCTCCATGATCGACCGAGAGAAAGGGGGTCTGCTGGGATGGACTGTTCCTGCTCGGGACTCCTCCTCTCTGTCCATGCGGCCAATACGCCTTTCCACCTCATGGAGACGGCGGATGAGGGCGTCGTCCCTCCGCTGGTAATCATATGACCCCCCAGACTCCTCTTCATAGGAAGGGGAGCGTGGACTGCGGCGCCGGTAGTCCTGGGATCGACGAGGACTGTAGTGCTGCTGCTGGCGGTCGGGAGCCGGGGAAGGACTTCGGGTTCGGCGACGAGGACTGGGATCCCTCGGGGGCGTTGGAGCCCTCTGGGCATTTTGGGCGTTCTGCCGAAGGTTGAGAGCCTGCAGTACGGTGTCTTGGAATTGTAGGAACTTGGCACGGGTGATGGGTGCGTCATTGTTCCTGCGATGGTGCCGATCCGCGGGGGACTGTGGTCTCCTCCTCCTTCGCTCGGGCGAAGCCGCTCGGCCCCTTCGGTCCGGAGACCGCCTGCCGTCTCGGCGATGAGGCGAGCGTTCACCATGATGCTGGCGGGAGGTTCCCTCTCGGGCCCGCCTCTCATCAAGGTGAGTGCGAAGGTCCTCGTCTTTCTGGCGGTTCAGCATCGTGTGGCGGAGGTAGGGGTGATGAGAAGCCATTGAGTCCGAGGACCCATTATGGACCGAGACATGGTCCGGGTTGAGGGGCTGCTTCTGCTTCCGACCGTTATGGCCGGAAGGACCATTGTTGGGTTGCTGCCTGGGAAGAGGAGGTTGGCCCTGCTGGGCCGGCGGAGGGAGGTCGGACTGAGGAATAGGATTGACAGGGGCTTCCTCCGTAGGGTCGGCGGGATTGTTCTCGCGGTTGGACCCTCTTGATCTGACCTTCTTTGGAGTCATGGTTGGAGAGGACGACAGAGAAGGGGCTGAGGCTGTTCGTGTGGTTGTTTCCCACAGACGGTGCCAATCTGTTACCGCTGATTTCGGTGTGGGTGTGGGGGTAAACAGATAGAATTTGTGAATCCGAGAAAAACCTGAACAGTTGACTCAAGCCTTCTTGCTCCTGCCGCGACCTGCAAGGAAGTGCGAAACACCGGGATTGATTCCGGCGACGCACCCTCCGACGCTCTTGTCAGTAATCAGAAGAGATTAAGAAAGAGCTTAAAGTGGTGAAAAAGTGATCAACCTGTAACAGAGGTAGGAGGGGTCGTATTTATAGTCGCCAGGGGAGTTGTTTAAGGGCCTGATTTTCTGTGTAACAGTCGGGAGTAAAATCCTCAGTCTGTTTAGGAAACTGACCCCTTGATTCCCGGTGAGAGCAAATCAGGCCCGTTGACTTGGTCAAATCAGTGGCCCTGATTTGTCTCTTGCTAGTCTGGGCTCGCTTCGGGTCGGGACCCGTGCCCAATTGGAGCGGACCCATTCGTGGGTTATTGGATCTGTGAGAAGGAGATTCAGAACCCGCTTTGGACCCGCTTGTATGTGAAATTACCTTTTTACCCTCGAGCTTCGAGATTCGTGCCCAATCTGGACGGTTCCGATTTAACCCCATTTTTAGCCATATCTGTAGTGAAGAAAATGATAATGGAATTAGTAGTGGATGAAACATTACTCTTACAAATTACCCCTGCACAAACATTTATTTTATGAGTGTCAATTTTATAAATAATTATGTCGTACATAAATTTGAACTTTGAGGGTATTATGGTAACTAACAACAATTGAGTAAATGAGTGGTTCATATAACTTCCACTTAAAAATGAATGGTTGAGATTAGATGGTTGAATGTCTACAAATGAGAACCCTAACTCTCCCATTATAATATTACTTGTTATCTGCATGCGTGCGATGCATGCCCTAACAATTAACAACTAACAATATAAACTATCTCAGCTAAAAATAACAATTTCATCTTAAAATTCAAACTTTCGTAGTCAACAACCTTATAAAAAAATAATCACTATTTCATCTATAAAATCCAAACTTTCCAACATACTTCTTCCGATTCCTCGCTCTCGACTTCTCCCCGACGCACAACGATGCCCCCTTACTCAATTTAAAAACCCGAAACACATGAAAACAAACAAACATCAATTTTTCCATCTCCCCTAAAATAGACAACACAGTTAAACCAACAATTTAATCTAATAACCCGAAACAAACATAAACATAACAACTAAAAATCTAAATTTTCTCAAATAAAAAACACCATATCATCTAAAAGTTTTAATAAAAATTCCTATCTAAAAAACAAACATTATTTCATTGAAAAAAATCCAAACTTTCCCAACATACCTATTCGAGTATCTTTTCGATGAGAAGTTGAAACTCATTCTCTTCGATAAGCTCATAGTTGTTGTTATACACTTGTCCTTATCTCTCTTATGGTCAAACCCAAACACCTTCACAGCATCTAGGGCACCCTTTGCTCTCGTAGGCAATCCCATCCTTAAAACCACAGTAATGTAAACCTACCCATATACACAAACCAACAAAAAAAATCACAAAAATGTTAAAAAATTAACACTACTAATTCCAAACAATTATCCCCAAGAATGCTTCATTTTTTTAGGATCACACTACGATACATTACAATCATAGAAAAGTGAGATTTTTATTATGCGAAATGCATCAAAATCGAAATTTTCTGTGGTTAATAGATAAAAAAACAACTTATCTTAAACTCTCAAAATAAAAAATACATATCAATTTATAAAAAAAAATCAAAAAACAAAAGATGTAGAAACTTTTAGAAATTGGGGGGGGGGGGAGAGAGAGAGAGAGAGAGAGAGAGGACCTTAGGGTTTCGGAAGAGGAGAGATCGGAGATGGAGAGATCGAGCGTTTGGGGTTAGGAGGTACGACGGCGCAGTGGAGGGACGGCGTGGTGGAATGACGGCGTAACGATGACATGGTGGAAAGATAACGTAGTGATGACGTGGTGGAACAACAGCGTAGCGACAGCACGATGGAAGGACGGCGCTGCAGTGCGATGGCGTCGATGTTTTGGGAGAGAGAGGGGAAGAGGAACAGTAGGGGGTTTGAGAGAGAGAGGGGGGGGGGGAGATGAAAAGTCCGGGTTTTGGGTTATAGAGAGAGGAAAATTAATTTGCACGTGTAGTTTACGTGTTTGATGGATTTATATCAGGAATTTTGGTTGTACATGCGTTGCACGGGTTGGTAGATTTACAAATGACACTAAGACCGTCTCTTATTATAGTATTAGAGATTATAGATGGTGATTGAAAATATAAGTTTGCAATCTATAGCATCGGATGGTATATATAGAAACTAGTTTATGTCAAAAGGTTAATCATAGTAGCAAAGAAAATATTAGATATGAAAATTGATACCCATAATTCAGTGTATACATATCTATGCTTGGGCTAGCCGGTAGCGGCCCGTGCCGTGGCCACACCCCCATTTTGAACATTTTCTCATTTTCTCATATACACATATGCACAGCCGACTTACTGGTTCTAGTGCTAATGTAATAACAATATATAGGGTTTTTATGCACAATAAACTTTGATAAGGATTTCAATACATAAAGTTGAAGAAATTAGCCCATCTGAGATAGCCCAACATGTGGTTGCTTCCTGACTCGGAGACTTTTTACTTTTTTGCGTACTCAAGCATACTCAAGCAATTGAGTATATTTGGCTTATATATCTTTGAAAATTGGATGAATATATATATATATATATATATATATATATATATATATATATATATATTTCCTGATGTTAGCAATGTACAGTGGTCAAATAGGATTATTTTCTTCTCGAGACCTTTTACTTTTTTCATCATGTGGGAGTTACAATTAATTCTTGTCTACTTACTTATATCCGTGTGTGTGTGAGGGGGGGGGGGGGGGGGGGGGGGGAGGGATGGCAAGTGGGCCGGGTCAACCGCCGACCCACCCGTGACCCGCCCGTATAACCCGGCCCACGAAACTGTGGTTCGGGTTTGGGTCGAACCCGTGAATAGTAACGGTTGACCCGGATCGCCAATTTATCGGATCCAACCCGCCTAACGCGGCCGGCGAACCCGGTTAAAATTCGCCAACCCGCCCGCCAACCCGCGGGTTGCGAACCGTTTGACCCGAACGGGTTAAATGCTCGACCCGCCCCGGGTCGACCGTTGACCCGAACGGGTCCAATGGGTCGCAAGGCCGTTGGCCTGGGTACTGTAGCACAGAGCCACTCAACGGCTCTTATAGCCGTTTGTGTGGTTTTTTTTGGTTATTTTAAGCTTATAAATACCCCCCAAAATCCTATCAAAAAATTCATTAAAAAACTCTCTTACTCTCTCTACTATTATAACTCATTTCTAAGGAATTTTTGAACAATTGAAGTATTCAACAAGCAAGTCTTCAAGTCATATACACGATCAAATTTCGATCGTATCGAAATCAAAATTCAACAACGTCTTCAACTCTTCAAATATCGTCCAACTCCAAGTGATCAAGTCTTCAACTCTCCTTCAAGCTCTCCTCAACTCTTCAATTCCGAAATCGCTTATTTCTACTTTTACTTCTATTCTTATTTTCACAGAATTTTTTATATACGCGTATCCACGGTGAACAGTATCAAAATTTCATACCTCTCTTCTTATTTAAATTTTGTTGTAGTTATAATTTTTGTTGGTTATTTGATCTTCTTTATCTCAACCCTCTTGTTTTCTAGATTTTTTTTTATAACCGATCGCTCCTACATTGTGTAGTTTTTTTTTACATACATTACTACATTATGTCTAGATCACGCGGTAGCGGTCGTAGCCAAAGTGGGCAAGATTCTACCGGCACTTTCCGAAGGCCACCAATTGTCCCAATTAGTGAGCCCGCCGAAGAGTACCATGATCCTCCTACCCAACAATGGGGTACACATGACGAGGTTGTAGGTGACATACAATTAAAAAAAGAAGAAGAACAACAACAACAACCAACCAACCGAAATCACACAACCCCGTAGTAGTAGGAAAAGTAGAGGAGAAAATAGTGATTGGCATAAGTTTTACGATTATATCCCGGACGAAGAAACTCCGGGTATAGGTTTGAAAGTTTGTAAAACATGTTCTAAGGCATACAAATTCAAGAGGGGTGATGGCACCGGTACAATTAGTAGACACATCAAACATAACCATAAAGACCTTCTTGTTGACCTACCCGGCCAACAAAAAATCAACCCTAGGACCGGTCTAGTTGATAGCCACCCTTATGATCCCGATCTTGTTCATCGGGAAATAGCCCGATTAGTAATAAAGAAAGAGTTACCATTTTTCTATCCCGAGAGTAGGGATTTGGAAAATTTTAATCAAACGGCCTTAAATCCTCATTTTAGAAGAATCCTGAGAAATACTTGCAAATCAGATTGTTTTAAAGTGTACAATGAAATGAAGGACGCTTTGATTGCAATTTTATGGAGTTTAACTTGTAGAGTTACTTTAACTTCGGATTGTTGGACAGGTGTCAGCAATATTCTAACGATGGGAATAACCTGTCATTGGATCGACAATGGTTGGATTCTTCAAAAAAGAATCATATCACTTGCCGCGTTGCCGTATCCCCATAGTGGTGCTGAAATAGCAAACCGTATTTTAGAAATTTGTGATGTTTTTTATATTCGCGATAAAATTATGTGTATTAATTTTGATAATGCATCTAACAATAATGCAGCAATTACTACTTTAAAATCCGCATTAAACCCTCCATCTGACAATATTTTTCATATTAGATGTGCATGTCATATTTTAAATTTATGTGTTCAAGATGCGTTAAAAATAGCCGATCCATATATAGTTAAAATTATAAATTGTGTACATTTCATTGCATTAAGTCCCAGCGTATTTCATGAATGGAAAAATTGGTGTAGGATTTCAGATGTACCTTTTAGAAGATTTCCAAAGGATGTTAAATACCGATGGAACTCTACTTTTGATTTACTACATGTTACCGATTATAAAGCAGTTGTAAATGATTTTTGTATTGCAAAAAATATGCATAATTTTGAAATGAGTCACACCGATTGGTATTATGCCGAAGCTTTGTTGAAATTTTTAGAACCTTTTAAAACCGCAACTTTAAAATTTTCAAAAACATATGAATCTACTTCTAGTAGCATTTTTATTTTATTAGTTAGCATGATGCAAACATTTAACAAAATGTTAAATGATAATTATGTTGGTGATATTGTAAAACCTGCATACAAATTTTTTTTGAAGTATTATTTTCCTCCTATGTTGATTTGTGTTGCTACCGTTATGGATCCTCGTATCAAATTAGAAGGTACGAAGAGTTTGATTGAAATATTTTTTGCATTACTTGAGAAAAATGTAGAAATAGTAATTGATTATGCTACTTTTTAAATTCAATTTGAATCAACATTAAATAACTTGTATGATTATTATGATAGATGTTTTGCTTCTAGTAGTACAACTTCTGTAGTTAGTTCTTCTTCTGGTAGTTCCAAAGGTAAGGGTAAGAGTAAATTTGATGGTAGATGTAACTCATATTTCCCACATCTGTATTTTTATACTGTATTTTGCTCCATTGTACTCTTTTATCAATTTGGGATCCTGTATTTGATTTCCGTTCGAATAAAATCATTGTTTTGTTTCAACTCAATTTTTGGGTGCCTATGTCTAATTCAATTGTATGTTCGTCCTGCTCTTTTGTGTCGCTCTCCATGAGGAGATGAGCTGTTTCATGTCGTTTATCTCTTTATTCCCATTTTATTGATTTTTGACCATTTCTCTAGTTGGATCCCCCTCAAACCAGATACCCTAATACCCAAAAACCCAAAACCCTATACTATTTAAACCCTAAACACCCTAACCCTAACCCTGACCTGATTACTGTGCAACTCCCTAACAACCGCCGCCTACCCTCTTCCTTCTTCCTCACATCGTCTCCGTCTCCTTCCTCCGCTCCATCGCCTGAACCATATACCCCCATCTCCATTCGCCTCGCCACCCCATCCCCTTCCTCTTTGTCATCACCACAGAACCACCACCGCCATCATCCACCATCATCCTCCAGCAACACCATTTCGCCATTCTCGACCTCCACCATCTTCGCTACCTTTCGCCATTACCCAATCCCCAGTCACCTCCACCCATCGCAAATCACCCTCCGACCGCCTCTTCCATCCTCGTCGCCAACACCCGCACCATCCACCATTGCCTCCCCCATTCTCCTCCTCCCCTATTCTTGAACCTAGAACAGAGCCCATTGCCGTGCCATTTTTGTCGCTGTCGTCACCGTCGTTGACTGCTCCCCAGTCGAACCCAGACGTCGTCGCGAGCCCCCACTGCCGCGTCGCATCGCATTCATCGAGCCAGTCTCATGCCGTTCGACCGCTCTCACTCTCGCTGTCGTGAGGTAGAAGATGCTCACCCAGTGGATGAACACGCTGTTCGATGTTCGGGCGCATCGGATCCCAGCTCGCTGTCCCGTGTTTGGGGCGGATCCGGTGCGTAGGAGGCATCCCATTGGATTGTTTGGCTGTCCCGTATTTTGGCACAGCTGATCCTGTGTTGCTGTTCGCTGTTTTGGGCGGGATCCGGTGTGCGGGAGAGATCTGATTGGTGGTTTTTGCTGTCCCGTGTTGTGTACACAGCGGATCTAGTTGCCGTTTGCTATTTTGGGCGGGATCCGTGTGGGGGATTCACCTCTTACTGTTGAATTCTTGCACGTGCTTCACACGTGCTTTTGGGAGATTTTACCTGGGGTTTTTCGATCCCGTTTTCTTCAATTATCGGATCTAATCGCCCTCATCCAATCAAGGCAAGTATTCATCTTGTACATATTTTTGTTCTAGTACAAGCGTTCAATTTGAAAATACCGCAAATGGTTAGTAGTTGTGACTCCTCTTTGACTCGTCGTTGTTGATCAAATATTAATCCTCATCAATTTCATAATTTTAAGAGTCACAACAATTTCATTGTATTTTATTACAACTACTTGGACTCATTTTATCCCCTAGACACATGAATACATGACATTAAGGAATCCTAGATTTGTAGATATGTGTTATATCTTGTATGTGATGAACTTACACCCATTTGAGTTGAGAAATAAATATTACTTGCTGTTTTGATAACCATTATCCCGTATTTATATCACACTTTAACGTAGATGCCTAACAACAAATTTTTATGCAACCTATACATGAAAGACCTTCCCACATGTTGCTGTCCTGGATCTTACTATGCTGTTTTGACCCCTTTAACATCAGAATATGAACCCAAGCCCTGAACAGTAAATGTAGCTCTAGATGTCTAGATGTCGATAGCCTCTGGAATTTTTGAATTTGGGGTTACTTTCTAGGAGTTATTGCAGTTTTACTGCAGCAGTGTCGGTAGACGCAGATTCACAAAACTGCTGCACTTCCTTTAGTTTGCAAATTAATTTAACTATGTTAACACTAAGCGTTTGACTTGAAATTTTATATGCTGTTTCTGGAAACCCTATAGGACTTCCCCAAATTTTTTCAGAATTTATTTGTAATATTTCAACCCTGTTTCACATGTTTAAACTTAGATTCATAAATTCTGCCTGAACACATTAGCAGTGTAGTCCGCTGTTTTGACACGTGTTTCCACCACTTTCTCGTATCTTAATTATATGCATTGGAACCGGGCAGGAGTCTAGTTTCTAGACCTCCTGACAGATCCACTTTTTCTATTTCGTAGCAACGGGAATCACGGTTTTGGTACAGCAACATCGTGCTGTCCAGATTTGGGATTTTCGTTGTTCGTGTTATTCTTATTCATGTCGACCCTCGAATATCCCATATAAATATCTCAGACTTTTCCCATATCCATTACTATGATTTCTTGACTTGTTTCGTACACATGTATGCTTTCTTGATAAATAATAATAATAAACAATAAGCCGGGGTTAAGGGAAAGACCATAGTAGTGGACTATATAGGTAAGTGTACTCGGAAGGGGGGCCGTGTTTCCCACTTGATACATGTCTCATGAACTAGTATATTATAAATCGATTCAAGGACTAGTATATTATTGATCTATGAACTAGTATATATGTGATTCATGACTTGTCTTGCTATGACTCGACACATGAACTAGTTATATGATTACCCGATTCATGAGCATGACTTGCTTGATACTTGATACCTGAGTACGCTGCCCTATAGACTCCACCACTAGGCCTAAGCAAAATTGCTTTGTCTGTAGCAACCATGTAGTAAAAAGATGGATGCATGAAGTGCTACCTAGATTGTAATAACTACAAGACTTGAACATGATACATGCTTACATGATACTTGACTACTTGATACTTGAACTTGACACATGAAACTTGAACTCGATACTTGATCACTTGATACTTGATATCATGATACATGAGACCTGGCACTTGAATATAATACTTGACACTAGACCTGGCATTTGTTACATGACACTAGACTTGAAACTTGTCACTTGATGTTAGATACCCCTACATGTTCACTTGTCACTTGCCTCACCATTAGTATTTGTTATCCAGCCTGTTTACTAAGATGTCCCTCTTGCTAGCTAGTTCTTGGTATTCCACTACTTGTTGCATCCCTGTTACATTCTTGATTCCAATCTTTGTTCCACATTACTTGTACTCATTTTTACTATTTGTGACCCTAACTTGCACTAAGGGCGTTTTCTCCTGTTCTCTCTACTTTTCCCTTTTTATTATTATTAAGCAGACTTTGGAGACGTGCTACCTGCTGGAATCGGTGAGCAAACGTTCTAGGCCTTGCTTGGTGTTACCGCTGATTTCGGTGTGGGGGTAAACAGATAGAATTTGTGAGTCCGAGAAAAACCTAAACAGTTGGCTCAGTCTTCTTGCTCCTGCCGCGACCTGCAAGGAAGTGCGAAACACCGGGTTTGATTCCGGCGACGCACCCTCCGACGCTCTTGTCATTAATCAGGAGAGATTAAGAAAGAGCTTAAGTGGTGAAAAAGTGATTAACCTGTGACAATTGTAGGTTGGAGGTATTTATAGTCGCCATAGGAGTGAAGTTAGGGGCCTGATTTTCTGTCCAACTGTTTAGGAGCAAAATCCTCTCGATTAGTTTAGGAAACTAACCCCTAATCCCCAGGTGAGAGGGTAACTGTCAATCAAGTCCTTTGATTTGGTCAAATCAGTGAGCTTGATTCCCTCTTGTTGGGCTGGGTTTGTATCGGGTCGGAACCCGTACCCGGCGAAGGCGGATCCGTTCGCGGGTTAAGGGTTCTTTGCAAAGGAGACCCAGTACCCGCTCTGGACCCGTTTGCACGTGGAATTACTATTTTACCCCTGGGTGTCAAGATTCGTGCCTGATTTGGGCGGTCCTGATTGAACCCCGATTTTAGCCACATCACGAGCCCCCCACTCCCGAAGGCTGAGCTTGATCGGCCTTTGGGGAGTAGTTCATGCTGTTCTAACGGCCAGGGGGGTTTTATCGGAGCCAAAGTGAGAGGCTGCGAATTTTGAGGGAGGCAGTGTGGCGATTCCTCATGATCAGGTGGTGTTCTTGCATGAATATCTTCTCGGCTTTGTAATCTCTCGGCAAACAGTTCGGTCGTTCCCCTCTGTTGGGAGTCGCACCTACCAGCGTTCCAACTCCGACCCCTCCCAGAGCTCGATGACCTGGATGTCGAGGTCTGAGATTGGTTCGGCGATTTTTTCCGATGGGGAGAGGGACCTCAGCGTGGTCGCGCGCCTAGAAAGGGGGCTCGCCAAAGTCCGAAGGCCGGATTTCCCACGTTCGGGGGTCGGAACCAAAGGCGCTTGGCAGACATTGTCGACCTTAGGCTCGTAATACGGTCGGTGGCGAGAACGTTCGGCGCGGGTGCTGAACTCACGCCCGTAATACGGTCGGTGGCAAGAATGCTCGGCGCGGGTGCCGAAGCTTGAGACTTGTTGATTTTTTGGTGGTCTTGACTGCCGAACTCAAGCCCGTAATACGGTCGGTGGCAAGAATGCTCGGCGCGGGTGCCGAACTCACGCCCGTAATACGGTCGGTGTCAAGAACGCTCGGCAGCTGGTGCTGAGGCTTGAGACTTGTTGATTTTTTGGTGGTCTTGACTGCCGAACTCAAGCCCGTAATATGGTCGGTGGCAAGAATGCTCGGCGCGGGTGCCGAGGCTTGAGACTTGTTGATTTTTTGGAGATCTTGACTGCCGAACTCAAGTCCGTAATACGGTCGGTGGCAAGAACGCTCGGCACGGATGCCGAACTCACGCCCGTAATACGGTCGGTGTCAAGAACGCTCGGCAGCTGGTGCCGAGGCCTGAGACTTGTTGATTTTTTGGAGATCTTGACTGCCGAACTCAAGCCCGTAATACGGTCGGTGGCAAGAATGCTCGGCGCGGGTGCCGAACTCACGCCCGTAATATGGTCGGTGTCAAGAACGCTCGGCAGCTGGTGCCGAGGCTTGAGACTTTTTGATTTTTTGGTGGTCTTGACTGACGAACTCAAGCCCGTAATACGGTCGGTGGCAAGAATGCTCGGTGCGGGTGCCGAACTCACGCCCGTAATACGGTCGGTGTCGAAAATGCTTGGCAGCTGGTGCCGAGGCTTGAGACTTGTTGATTTTTTGGAGATCTTGACTGCCGAACTCAAGCCCGTAATATGGTCGGTGGCAAGAACGCTCGGCGCGGATGCCGAACTCACGCCCGTAATACGGTCGGTGTCAAGAACGCTCGGCAGCTGGTGCCGAGGCCTGAGACTTGTTGATTTTTTTGGAGATCTTGACTGCCGAACTCAAGCTCGTAATACGGTCGGTGGCAAGAACGCTCGGCGCGGATGCCGAACTCACGCCCGTAATACGGTCGGTGTCAAGAACGCTCGGTAGCTGGTGCCGAGGCCTGAGACTTGCCGATTTTGGCAAAGCAGAGGAAGTTGAAAGAGTTTTTGCTCTCTTCGAAAAAGTTTTGGGAATCCACGTTGGAGGAGAAAGTGGCTGGTCTTGACTGCCGAACTCAAGCCCGTAATACGGTCGGTGGCAAGAATGCTCGGCGCGGGTGCCGAACTCACGCCCGTAATACGGTCGGTGTCAAGAACACTCGGCAGCTGGTGCCGAGGCCTGAGGCTTGTCGTTTCTGACGGATGTGACAGCCCCTGGATTTCTGACAGATATGACGTCCATTAATGCTGCGTCCCCTGGGCTTCTGCTGAGGGGACTGTCATTAATGAGCTGTTCAGCCAGGCGTGGCAAACAAGGCGACGGTTAGAGTCGCCTTTTGTCGTTTTGTGGGAGTGGGCCTGTGGTAAAGGCCCATCAACCTCGATTGACGCGCTGGCTCCTCTATAAAACCCTCACCCCCTCTTCATTTTTCACTTTTCAACTCTTCGCTATGGTGTTTTGGTTTGTTCTTGCTAGAGCTCCAGGTGATCGCTGATCTTTTTCCGGCGAGCTTTCCGACGACATCTCTTTTCAAGGTAACTTATATTTTAGTTTCTAAACATGTCTGTCTCCGTCTCCTCTTCTTCATCCGAGCCCTCCCTTGAAGTCGCCGAAGCTCTGACCTCTAGCCGTCCTCACAAAAGCGTGAAGTTGTTCGGCAAAGATTCTGTCGTGGTGGAACCGAAGCGCATGGGGGAGTTCGGTAGATTACCGGTGCCGCTGACTGGGCTTCACAGGGTTCGGGAACTCCCGGAGGAGGACGCCGAACGCATTGTGTACGGGAGGGCCCGGTCATTCGAGGAGAATGCGGCGAGGGAGATGACAGAGGCCGACGAGACGGTGTCGATCCTCAGCGAAGAGGACTTGGGAGTGATCCGGAACTGTTTTCAGATCCCGGAGGAGTACGAGCTTATGTTGCCGGGTCCCGGGGTTAGGGCCAACTCGCCGATGCCGGTGACCGTGTGTTGCTGGCCGGTCGATGCCTTTATCACCGGGGCTCGGCTGCCTCTCCATCCGTTCGCGGTTGCTGTGCTAAGCTGGCTCGGGGTCAGCCCCATCCAACTTATGCCGAACGCATGGAGAGTAATAAACGGCTTCGTACTTCACTGCCAAGCCGCTGGGATTCAGCCGGAGCTGAACGTGCTTCGGACCATCTATCAGCTACATCAGGAGAATAGGTCGGCGTACCGGTACTATCTGACTCCGAGGCACGGTGGCAGGCTCGTCGTGTGCCCTGATTCCATCAAGTACTGGCACGAGAAGTTCCTTCTGGTGCGTAGCGCGGAGGCCTGGCCCATCCCTGTTAGTTGGGTGGAAGGCGTGTCGAAGAAGGTGAAGGCGCCGCCGAGACTTCGTCCCGAAGAGGAGGATGCTGTACGGGTACTCCTGGGTCGGCCGAAGCTTGACTGGAGAGAGCTGACCGAGGACGTTCTGTTTAAGGGAGGGCTCGTTCATGCCGATCCCAGTACGCGGCTTCCTTTATCCATTGTCGTTGTTCTACTTTTTGCGCTTTATTTTTGACGACTTGTTCCGAACTAATCAACTTGTCTTATGGTGCAGAGTCGATGGACTATCAGACGGTGTTGGCGCTGAGGGCAGGCCTCGCCAACAAGGCACCGAAGAAGAGGAAGAGGGTGGTCTCCAAGCTGCCGCCGGCTAAGGCTCCGAAGGTTACCGAGGTGGCAGAGGAGGTGGAGATCCTGGAGAGCCCTGCTCCTGAGGGCGGGGTTGCTTCGTCGTCGACCAGGGTCGGCGAGTTTCCCGTCGCCGCGGCCCTCAATATGGCGATGCCGCCACTGACGAGAGTGGCCGAGGAGCTTCTGACCGAGGCTCACAAAAGGATCCACGTCCCGGACTGCCAAGTTCGGAAGCACGACGGGTTCCTCGGGAATTCTTTGGCGAGCATGGAGGCCGTCAAGCACCTCGCCACGCCGAAGGATCGGGCGGCCATGGAGGCCGGACGGGAGGGAGACGACGTTATCGAGATAGCGCGCTCGGCGGTGTCGGTGAGCGTTGGATCTACCCCCCCCCCCTTTTAATGCCGACCTTCTTAAGTTGAAATTTTTATGACTCTCTTGACTTCTAATTGCAGATCGTCATCCATTTTGGGCACCTTACCGAGAGGCTGGCGGCCCAGGAGAAGGAGATGAAGAAGGAGTCCGACCAAGCTCGGAAGGAGAAGGCCCAGATTAGGAACGAGCTCGACAAGCTCGAGTTGAACTTCGAGGCGAAGTCGGCGAGGGTTGCCTACCTCGAGGACAGGGTCGCGACGCTGGAGGGCCAACTTCTTCAGCAAAAGGAGGAGGCGGCCAGGCAGTTGGCGGAGGCGGCCGAGGCCAAAGCGGCGGCGGTGAAGCAGGCGGAGGATGCGACCTTGGAGAAGGCGCAAGGCTTCCTCGCCCAGAATATGGCCAAGGCCTTCGCCGATGCTCTCGCCCGGGTGACGGAGGCCTACCCCACCGTGGACTGCTCGGGTTGGAGGCTGTTCCCGGGGCACGTTGAAGGCTTCGACCCCGAATCGGAGGGAGAAGAAGAAGAAGAGGAGAGGGGCGACGACGAGCCTGTGGCCGATCCCCCCGTCGGAGTTCAGGGGTCGGTGGTCACCCCATTGGCGACGGTGGCCCCTTCGGAAGTGTCGTCCCCGACCCCCTCTCGCCGCCCCGGGAAAGAGGTCGAGCCCTGACTCCGTTTGTTTTTTTTTGTTTTTGACGTGTAATGCCTAATAGCGGACTGGCCACCGCTACCTTTTTTTGAAATGAATGAAAAACACAACTTTTTGGGCTCGATTTCGTGTCTTTGTCTGTTGACTGTTGAACGCTCAAGCATTTGTTCGAAAGAACCCCCGAGGTCTGGGACTTAGACGACGTCTGAATTTTTGTTTCTTGTTTGCGTTTCTTTTCAGCTCGCAGTGGTAACTCGGGACGTCGAGCGCCCTCGCTCGGATGGTAAAATCAGGACCGAGGTCGGCTTGAGGGCGACGAGGCTGTGCTTGGCGAAGTGCCGAGAGCGGCTTTTCGAAGTTGAGCTCGGATTGCGCCGAGCCGAGGAAGAGCGGAACCAGCTTCAGCTCATACTTGGTCAGCGAGATCTCGATATCCAGCGCCTGGAGGGCAGGATCGCCGAGATGACCACCTCAGGTGGGGAAGATGGTTCGCCGGTCGCCTTTACCAACGGGCTTCGGACCAAGTGCTTTCGCCATACTTTGTCGAAGGTGACGGCGGAGAGGGATGGCTTGCTCTCGGAGATTCATCATCAACGAACCGTGGAGACGGAGCTTCGGACTGAGGGGGAAGCGCTAGCCTCGACGGTGGCCAAGCTGACTACCGAGCGGGATGAGCTTACTGCCGAGGTTGATGTGTTGAAGAGGGCCACGGTGGATAGGGGCATCGAGGTTACCCACCTTCGGCGCCTCGTGGCGAGTCGCTCCGATGCCCGGAGTTCTGCAATGCCGCCTCGCTTCGAGGTCGACGTCGGAGACGGCTCGTTGCGAGGCCGGATCTCAGAACTAGAGGCGGAGGTAGCTCGGCTCAAACCACGTTCGGGGCCAATCAATGTCAGGAGCACTTCATGTACTCGTGCGGAGAGCGACCGTGGCATTACATTTTACGAGATGGCGACCCGTCCGCCCCTCGGCCACCCAAGCCCGGGGGATGCGCAAAGTTCCGTGGCCATTTCGTCGAGCGGCGCATCCGTCGGCGTGGCTGCCAGAAGCAGTGCCGAGGACACGTCCCAACTTGCTGGCCTGGGATCGGGTTCCGGAGGTAAATGTCGCCGATCCCAAGTGTCCTTGAAGAGGAGCATCCCTGCGCCTCGGAGGCGTTGATGGCTCCGAGTTCAGTGTCTTGTAATTTTCGCTTTTCAGCACCTTGTAATCTTTAGCACCTTGTAATCTTGATGTATGTAAGGGTTGCTTTTAATAAAATTGGAGTCGATTTAATCGTCGCCGTATTGTAGTTGCCCAATTTTTGCTCTAGTCGTGGAGTTGTGGAACCGAGGTTTGAGACTTGATGTTTTTTGGTAGAGCCTTGGTGCTGAACATGAGCCCATAATACGGCCGGTGTCAAGAACGCTTGGCAGCTAGTGCCGAGGCATGAGACTTGTTTCATTCTTGATTGATCTTGACCGCCGAACTCAAGCCCGTAATACGGTCGGTGGCAAGAGCACCCGGTGCGGGTGCCGAACTCACGCCCGTAATACGGTCGGTGTCAAGATTGCTCGGCAGCTGGTGCCGAGGCTTGAGACTTGTTGAATTCTTGATTGATCTTGATTGCCGAACTCGAGTCCGTAATACGGTCGGTGGCAAAAGCGCCCGGTGCGGGTGCCAAACTCACGCCCGTAATACGGTCGGTGTCAAGATTGCTCGGTGGCTGGTGCCGAGGCTTGAGACTTGTTGAATTCTTGATTGATCTTGACTGCCGAACTCAAGCCCGTAATACGGTCGGTGTCAAGAACGCTCGGCAACCAAGTGTGGGAGTCCGAATCATCGTTAATTCAAGGGGTGTGGGAGCAATTCTGAATGGCGAACTACTTCTAGTTTGCTTAGGAGCGAACTTGCAAAGTAGAATCGAGCCACGTGTTGGACTCCGTACCATTCAACGGTTGTGGAAGCAATTCCGAATGGCGAACTACTTCTAGAAGAACTGTACCACCTGTGGGGGTCCGCTTGCTCGTGCGGTAGTTCCATAGGACGTTGGGGAGTTGGTCGACCCATAAGCCCTTGGAACTTTTGTCTAGCCTTTTCTTGATGCCTGCGAGGATCTGTCGGTTGGCATTTTCTGCCTGTCCGTTCGTCTGAGGGTGAGAGACGAACGAGAAGCGCTGCTAGATGGTCAGGTCGTCGCATAAAGCTCGGAATGCTGCGCCAGTGAACTGAGTCCCGTTGTCCGTGACGAGGACACGGGGGACGCTGAACTTGCATATGATGCTCTTCCAGAAGAACTGTACCACCTTGTTCTCGGTTATAGTGGTGAGGGGCTCGGCCTCGACCCACTTCGAGAAGTAATCGATGGCTACGACCAAGAACCTGAACTGACCCGGAGCCGGAGGGAAGGGCCCTAGTAAATCCATCCCCCAAATTGCGAAGGGGATGGGACTTGATAGGGAGGCGAGGTTGGCCTGAGGGAGGCGTCGGATGCTGGAGTGTTTCTGACAAGAGCTGCACTGCCGAACGTGTCGCTCGGCGTCCTGAAGGAGGGTCGGCCAGAAGTACCCATAATTCAAAGCTTTTCGGGCCAAGGACCTAAATCCTGAGTGTGCCCCTCCGATGCCTTCGTGGAGCTCTTGTAGGGCATATTCGGCCTGATCCGGAGAGAGGCACCTTAGGTACGGTCGGCCGTCAGTTTGAGAGAAAGAGCGTTTATATAGGATGTCCTCGATCAAGACATAGCGCTCGGCCCGAGTTCTGACTCGGCGTGCTTCCTTGGGATCCGAGGGCAGCACCCCGTCCCTTAAGAATTCTACCAGTGGCTTCATCCAATTGTCTTGTAGCATGACCGGCAATGATTCCGCCGAGGCAGGGGTCTCGTCTTCGATGCTCGGCTTGGAGAGGACTTCGATCAGTACGGTCTGTTTGAGGCCTTGCAGTGAGGACGAGGCCAATTTGGAGAGGACATCGGCCTGCGAGTTCTCTTCACGAGGGACCCGCTGGATGAGCACCTCATCGAACCGGCTCATGAGGGCCCGAACCTTAGCAAGGTATTTGGCCATCCGCTCGTCTCGGGCCTCATATTCGCCCAAGACCTGGTTTACGACGAGCTGGGAATCACTGTGGATTCGGAGGCACTGTGCCCCAGCACTTCGTGCAAGTCCAAGCCCGGCGATGAGTGCCTCGTACTCCGCCTCGTTGTTCGAGGCCTTGAAGCTCATACGGATCGCGTACTGGAGGATGAAATTGTCAGGGCCGTTCAGAATGATTCCGGCGCCGCTTCCTTCATTACAAGAGGATCCGTCCACGAAGACTGTCCAAATGGGGGGCCCATTCGGGATGTGGCCGACCTCAGGGATAGTGGACTCTACGATGAAGTCGGCGAGGGCCTGTGCCTTAATTACCGTCCGAGGCTGGTAAGAGATGTCATGCTGATTCAGCTCGATGGACCACTTCATCAGCCGGCCCGAGGTTTCAGGCTTGTGGAGGATCTGCTTGAGGGGTTGGTCGGTGAGGACAACGACCGAGTGGGATTGAAAGTACGGCCGAAGCTTTCTCGCTGCCATGACTAGGGCGTAGGCTATCTTTTCTATCCTCGGATAGCGGAGCTCGGCGTCCCGAAGCACCTTGCTCACGTAGTAGATAGGCCTCTGGGCCCGGTCCTCCTCTCTCACCAAGACAGCACTTAGGGTCTGCTCGGAAGCAGCCAAGTAGATGAAGAGAGTCTCGCCTGGGATCGGTTTGCTAAGCAGAGGGGGGTTCACCAAATAGGCCTTCAGCTGGTCGAACGATTCCTGTTGTGGTTGGCCCCATTCAAAACCCTTAGCCCCCCTGAGTGCTTTGAAGAAGGGGAGGCACTTTTCCCCCGACTTCGAGAGGAACCGACCGATAGCGGCGAGCCGGCCGGTGAGCTTTTGCACCTCCTTGATGTTCCGAGGTGGAGCCATGTCTAATATGGCCTTAATCTTCTCGGGATTAGCTTCGATTCCTCGTTGGCTTACCATGAAGTCGAGGAATTTTCCCGAAGAGACCCCGAACGCACACTTGTTCGGGTTCAGCCGCATGCTGTGCCTTCTCAACACGCCGAAGGCCTCCTGGAGGTCGGCAACGTGATCAGTGCCTTGGACACTTTTGACGAGCATGTCGTCAACGTACACCTCTATGTTCCGGCCTATCTGGCTCTGGAAGACCTTGTTGACGAGGCGCTGGTAGGTGGCGCCTGCATTCTTCAAGCCGAACGGCATGACCCGGTAGCAGTAGAGGCCTTGGTCGGTGACGAAGGAGGTCTTCGGAATGTCCGGAGGGAACATTCGGATTTGATTGTACCCCGAGAAGGCGTCCATGAAGCTGAGGAGCTCATGGCCCGAGGTGGCGTCAATAAGGGTGTCGATGTTCGGGAGAGGGAATGGGTCCTTCGGACACGCCTTGTTCAGGTCGGTGAAGTCAATGCATGTCCTCCACGAGCCATTAGACTTCTTGACCATTACAACATTCGACAGCCACTCGGGGTAATTTACCTCCTGTATGAACTTGGCCTTCAGCAGTTTATCCACCTCTTCCTTGATGGCCTGCTGTCGCTCGGGAGCGAACTTCCGCCTTTTCTGCTGGACCGGTTTGCACCCCGGTTCGACACTTAGGCGATAGACGAGTAGCTCCTCAGAAATGCCGGGCATGTCCGCGGCCGACCATGCAAACAAGTCATGGTTATCTCGGATGCATTTAATCAGGTCCGAGCACAGTACGGTCGGCAAGGATTTGCTGATGAGGAACTTCCGGCTCGGATCCTCGTCCGAGAAGAGCACTTCTTCTAACTCGTCCGCCGGCTCGGACGTTGGCCGAGCTTTCGGCTCGGAGATTTCTAGTGTCTCGAGTGAGAGCACTGGTCCCCCGGTGGAAGTCATGTAGCACTTTCGGGCTGTTTCTTGGCTTCCCCTGACTTCCCCTACTCCCGACCGAGTGGGGAACTTCATTTTCAAATGGTACGCCGAGGGGACAGCTTCCAAGGCGGCTAGGCCGGGTCGGCCTAGGATGACATTATACGCTGCCGGGACGTCGACGACCATGAAGTCCATCGGCTCGGTCCGGGTAGTAGGGGTGCTTCCCGCGGTAACGTCTAGGGTTATCACCCCTTCGACGGTTACGGGGACCCCCGTGAACCCATGGAGTGTGTAACCGGCTGGCTTGAGACGGTCTCGGGACAGCTGAAGGCCTCGGAAGGCCGAGAGGAAGAGAATATTGACCGAACTCCCATTGTCTACTAAAATCATCTGCACCTTGAAGTTGGCCTTGCGGAGGTCGATGACGAGGGCATCACAATGTGGGGTTCGGACCCCTTCGAGGTCTGCGTCGGAGAAAGACACAGGGACGCCGAGACCTTCGGGGGGAGGGGCACTGTGAACCGAGTTGACCTCTCGGACGAAGGCCTTCCGGGAGGAATTAGAGGAGCCCCCCATGGGGCCTTCGTGGATCAGGTGCAGAATCTGCTCTTCCTCGAACTCGGGCGACTCTTCGCGTCGCTCGGAGCGCTTGTTAGCCCCCCAAGGCGGAGAGGTGTGGCGATCCCCCCGATCGTTAGTCTTCACGAATTTGGCCAACTGCCCCCTTCGGATAAGGACTTCTATCTCGTCCCTCAATGCTCGGCAGTCGTTCGTGTCGTGGTCGTGGTCCCGATGGTAACGACACCATTTATCTTTATTCCTTCTTTTTGCCAGGGTATTCATCCTCGAAGCCGGAGGGATGACTCCTTCCTTCTCCACTTCCATCTGGATGGTGGAGACGTTGGTGGTAAGGGGAGTGAACTTCTCGAACCTGGGAGGACGGCGCTGACCGCCGTTGTCCTTCTGTGCCTTCTTGGGCCCCTCTTCCTCCGTCGCCTTCCTCTTCGACCCGGTGGAGGACCCCCCGAAGTTCGGGAGGAATTCGGCCTCTTCTGCTCGGATGTATTTCTCGCACCTCAGAAGGAGGTCGGCGAAGTTATTAGGGGGCTTCTTGGCCAGGGACGAGCGGAGGTTGGAGTTGAGGACGTTCGACTGGAACGCCACGGTTGCCACCGACTATTCTAAGGAGGCGATAGACCTGACTTCTGCGGTGAATCTCTTCACATAGTTCCGCAGCTTCTCTCCCCTTTCCTGCCGCAGGTTCAGTAGGGAGAGGCTTGTCTTCTCAGCTCGCCTGCTACTCACGAAGTGAGTTATGAACAGTGTTTCAAACTGCTCGAACGAGAAGATAGAAGAGGGAGCAAGTCTGGAATACCATTCCCGAGCCGACCCCCTGAGGGTGGCAGGGAAGGTCCTGCAAAGCACGGCATCGGAGACTTGATGGATCAACATCAGAGTCTTGAAGCTCTCGACGTGATCAACTAGATCGGACTCACCTGAGTACGTTTCAAACTGCGGAGGTTTGAAACCCCTCGGTATGTGAGCCTCCATGATCGTCCGAGAGAAGGGGGGTCTGCTCGGCTGAACAGTCCCTGCTCTGGACTCCTCTTCTCTGTCCATGCGGCCAATGCGCCTCTCTACCTCATGAATACGTCGGAAGAGGGCATCGTCCCGTCGCTGGTAATCATACGATCCCCCGGACTCCTCTTCATAGGAAGGGGAGCGCGGACTGCGGCGTCGGTAGTCCGGGGACCGGCGAGGACTGTATTGCTGCCGCTGGCGGCTGGGAGCCGGGGAAGGACTTCGGGTTCGGCGACGAGGACTGGGATCCCTCGGGGGCGTTGGAGCCCTCTGGGCATTTTGGACGTTCTGTCGAAGGTTGAGAGCCTGCAGTACGGTCTCCTGAAATTGGAGGAACTCGGCTCGACTGATAGGCGCCTCTCGGTCCCTCGGACGACGCCGATCCCCGGGGGAATGCGGCCTCCTCCTTCGGTGCTCGGGAGATGCCGCTTGGCCTCTGCGGTCTGGAGACCTCCTACTGTCTCGGCGACGAGGGGACCGCTCACCCTGACGCTGGCGGGAGGCTCCCTCTCGGGCCCGCCTCTCATCAAGGTGGGTGCGAAGGTCGTCATCCTTCTGGCGGTTCAGGAGCGTGTTGCGGAGGTCGGGATTATGGGAGGCCATCGAATCCGAGGACCCGTTATGCACCGAAACATGGTCCTGATAGAGAGGCTGCTTCAGCTTCCGGCCGTTATGACCGGAAGGGCCATTGTTGGGTTGCTGCTTGGGATGAGGAGGAGGGACCTGCTGGGCCGGTGGAGGAAGATCGGACTGTGGAATAGGATTGACAGGGGCTTCCTCTGTCGGATCGGCGGGATTGGCCCCCTTGGACCCTCGGGATCTTACCTTCTTTGGAGGCATGGTTGGAGGGGACGACAAGGAAGGGGCTGAGGCTGTTCGTGTGGTTTTCCCACAGACGGCGCCAATCTGTTACCGCTAATTTCGGTGTGGGGGTAAACAGATAGAATTTGTGAGTCCGAGAAAAACCTGAACAGTTGGCTCAGTCTTCTTGCTCCTGCCGCGACCTGCAAGGAAGTGCGAAACACCGGGGTTGATTCCGGCGACGCACCCTCCGACGCTCTTGTCAGTAATCAGGAGAGATTAAGAAAGAGCTTATGTGGTGAAAAAGTGATTAACCTGTGACAATTGTAGGTTGGAGGTATTTATAGTCGCCATAGGAGTGAAGTTAGGGGCCTGATTTCCTGTCCAACTGTTTAGGAGCAAAATCCTCCCGATTAGTTTAGGAAACTAACCCCTAATCCCCAGGTGAGAGGGTAACTGTCAATCAAGCCCTTTGATTTGGTCAAATCAGTGAGCTTGATTCCCTCTTGTTGGGTCTGGTTTGTATCGGGTCGGAACCCGTACCCGGCGAAGGCGGATCCGTTCGCGGGTTAAGGGTTCTTTGCAAAGGAGACCCAGTACCCGCTTTGGACCTGTTTGCACGTGGAATTACCATTTTACCCCCGGGCGTCAAGATTCGTGCCTGATTTGGGCGGTCCTGATTGAACCCCGATTTTAGCCACATCACTTGGGAAAAGCTTTCTTTAATCATTTCGTTTTGTAATTGAGTTATTTCATTTGTTGTTGTTTAAAACTTGTAACGGACTCATGTTCCCAAGTGTTAACCTTGATCCAGACTTGAAACTATTTGGATATTATTATTGTGTTTCAATTGTTTCTATTGCTAATAAATTATTCATGCATGCTTGGTTATATATATCTCTCTTGTTATATTCTTGTTGTGATGCTGAGTCGATCCTACAGCTTATGAATGATGTCAAAATCATTCGCTGGGCTTCGTCACGCACTCGTATTCCGTGTTTTGGAAAGCGGGGCGTAACAATAGAACATTTAATTTACTTGCACAAATTCAATCCAAAAAACCTAGGACTAATCAACCAAATGAATTAAATTGGTATAACCAACAAGATTCTGAGTCTTCTTCTTCTCCACTAGATATTTTACAATGGTGGAAAGACCATGAACACACTTATAGTATTCTGTCAATTATGGCTAAATATTTACTAACTCTTGTCTCTACAGTTGCTTCTGAAAGTGCATTTTCTTCAAGTGGCAGAGTTCTAATTGATTACAGGAATCACTTGAAGCCCGACACGTTAGAGATGCTCGTTTGCACAGAAGACTGGCTGAAGGCTGAAGATAGGACACAAGATAAAACATTATCAACATCCACAAGTGGGAGCAACTTGCCAGAAGAAGAAGAAGAAGAAGAAGAAGAAAAACAACAACAACAGCAACAAAAATGAAGAATTCAAGACCAACAACAACAAATTCAAGGCCATCAACTTCAAGACAATTGTAAATAGATAAAAAAAAAATTGTATTATATCTGTGCTTGTTATTTCAAATTAGAAAAATTGAAGTAAATTGAAATTGTATATAAGAAATATGTTAGTGTATAAAACATATTTGTGAATTGAATTCTTCATTTCATTAGAAATTGTTAAACTTGTATAACTTAAATTCATATGAATAATGTTTCAATATTTTTTGCCAATTTCACTCTTTCAATCTTATTATTATTATTACGATTTTTAATGTTTATTATTATTATTATTATTTTAAGTTAAAAAATAATAAAATAAAAAACCTATCTATCTAAACACGGGCCAACCCGCGGGTCGACCCAACCCGACCCGACCCGGGTTGGACCCGAAAGGGTTCACGGGTTGGGTGGGTCGCCATTTCCAATTTTTGACCCAGCCCGGCCCGGCCCGGTTAAGCCACCAACCCAGCCCAAACCCACCCAAGTAACCGTCCAACCCGGGCGGGTCCGGCTCGGCCCGACCCTGTCGACCCGAATGCCAACCCTAAGGGGGGGGGGGAACATTTGTACCTGGCTATAAAGTTTATTTTGTACACTGCGGGAGGTTTCTATTTTTCTCTTAGTAGGGGTTTTCGATATGGGTTTATATGGTTCCAATGAAAATAATATTATCCCGTATTTTTAAAATACAGTTTTCGAAATTAGAAAATAAATTAAAATGGTTTTTGGTGATCTAATAGATATTAATATAAATATTCATCTTTCTACACATGCAAAACACGTGCAAATGTTGTCTTAGGAAGTTCAAAAGCCAAAATATTTTGGGAAAACTTATTATTTATTATTTGAGATTATTTGTGATTTTTCTAGATTTTTCGGATAATTATTTGACTCATTTGCAAATATTTCAAAAAGAATGACTTTTGTGCAAAATTACCACTTGGGGTGAAAACTCCAGATTTTCAGATTTTGGACTGGATATAATGCCTGGTTAACTCAGGAGTAGAGATTTTTCCTTTTGTTTCAACATATTTGATATATTTTATAAGTTTTGATAAAAGATGATCTTTTTGCAAAATTTCTATTTGAAGGGATGAAAATGCAAAATTATTTTTTGGGTTTTTCCTATAGGGCCGGCTGATGCTAGTGGGAGATCTTTTGATCTTTGAACCCAATTAAATTGGTTTTAATTAATTTCCTAGTATGATGACCTATTTATGTAAAGGTATATTTGAAAGGAATATTTTGTAAATGTATTCAAAAACCCTAGAATCTTTAATCCTGGCATATTTAGGGTGTAGTGCAACCGTCATCTTGTTGCACAACACAAGGGAATTCTTATTTCTTATTATTTTGGAGTTCTAAACATAAGATCTTGGATTTCTTGCTAAGGAGGAGCTTTTCTTACTTTCTATTCGTCTTCGTTCGATTCTTTCATTAAGGTGAGTGATATAGTTGTTTTGTTTTGTGCTTTGAATGTTGTATGTGGTGCTTCATCTATTAGAAAGCATGCTAGGGGTTGGTATGAATATATATATGATGGATTGGATAGATTGATGAGTTAAAATTTGATCTTTTATGAAATCCTAAGTTAGTTAGGAGTCGAATTTGCATGGGGATGATTTGAAATTATTAAAGAACCTATTCTAAATCATGAGTAGGCTATTTCTTTGGATTATTGCTGATTTAATTGAGTATGGTAAATGTCATGCACAAATTGATTAAAGATGAAATTTTGACTATTGAGGGGTTGGGATGAATGCAACTTGGTCATGGTAATGTTAAATTGGTTTATGTTCATGAGTTAACTATTAAAAATAATGGTGGACGAGTTTGAGGAATTTTGAGAAGGACTAATGAATTAAAGATCATGTCTTGAAGATTGGAGTTGTGATAACTAGATTTGGATTTGATGCTTTATGACTAAGTTGGAGATTTTGCGATTTTATGAAGTTTTTACTTGGATTTGAATTTCTCAATTATTAGAGATCTAATCTGCATATTTATCTATTTTCTAAATTGAGGATTTGTGAATTTTCTTTGGTGCACAAACATGCACGAACACTATTACATGAATATCTTATTTTGTTGTATTGAAGATTTTGGTTATATCTCAACTTATTTTGGTATTAATATGGTTTGAAACATAATACGAAGGTCTTTTGATGTATGATTGATTTTTAAAAACTCTATTTTTATATATATATATACATGCATTCATGTTCTATTTTGAAGAAATTTATCAAAAAGCTATTTTATAAATTGGAAGTGGTTTTGATTGGTTTTTGTGGACTCTTATATACTCTACAAGTCATATTTGATCATATCAGACATATACTTTTTATAGATTTCGTTTTAGTAAAGTAAATCTTCATATCGGTTGAAACATGCACAACCCAAACTGCAACATGTAGGTGTGAAAGTCGACAGGTATGTTTCGACAGTCAACCATCGTGATCTTGGCTGTAGTGTTTTCTTGGAGTTTTGGATTTTCGTGCGGAACAGTCGACTGACCCATTTTTACAGTCGGCTGACTCTGCTCTGTTTTGACGTTTTTTCGAAGTTTTAGATTTCGCTCTGGACAGTCGACCGATGACTTTTACAGTCGACTGCTAGTACTTAGAATTATTTTCTCGAAGTGTTGGGACCGACTCTGGTTTGCAGTCGACTGTTACTGATGTGTCTTGAGATATTTTGATGCGATTTTAAAATGATTGATTCTTTAAATGATTTGATCTATAACTTACTATCCTATACCTTATCTCCTACTGAACATATGTTTTCAAGTTGTTTTTAATTAAGTATTGATACTGGGAGTTTGGTTCAGATATTTGAGTGTGAGTCTCTAAAGAGTGTGTGTGACCCTAGTATACCGGCAGTTGAGATATTGTGTTTAGAACTGTTGAGACATATTGTTGATCAGTTGTTGAGTTAAGTCCGGTAGGGTACACCATCTCTAGGAGATTCAAAATTAAATTAATTAACTTAAAAAGATAAGGACAGGCACTAGTGGTGATATGATGAACGAGAACATGGGTTATGTACCTCAGTATGACTTGCGGTGTGAGATAATCCTCGGAATTATCCAGGTGTGAGTGAAATAGTCTCCGAAATTACCTGTGGTATGGGATTGATCTCCAGAATTATCGAGGTCGAGGCGACGCTCATGTGGTATTCGTGTAATGAGGTGCTATAGCTTGCGGTGTGGGTATTCTCGAAGATTCTCATGTGTGAGTGAAATAGTCTCCGGAATTATCTGTGGATAGAGTTTGACCTCCGGAATTATCGGGGCATAGGCTTATACTCACAGTTTATCTATATCTCGTAGTAGTCATCGTGGTAGGATTAGTTGTATGGCGGGGGATTAAACCATATAAAGTGGAGACGTTAAGGGCTTGCACCGGACCTATGTAGAGTGGGATGCATAGAATCCGACAAGTACGCATTAGAGAGTCAGCATATAGTATTGTGTTTTCTTGATTTGGTTTATGCATATGTTTTTCCTGTTTTCTACACTTGACACTTAGTCTAGCTACACTTGATGTTTTTCATGTTTCATTGTTATTTCTTAATTCATTTATTCTTGTCCTTATTACATGTTGTTTATGATTCCATGTTTCATGTTTATTTATGTTGCTTTTGTTTTTATGTCACTCGCACCGTTGTGACTGACCCCTGTAGTTTTGGGGGTTAGGGTTATCTCTAGCCTCATGTTTTACAAGTGTTTACTTATAGCATTGGGACTTGGATGCATGAGATAGAATGATAATAAAGCTTATGAAAATTGTAAAGAAGGTGTTGTAATGAAAAGACTGTAATTCAAGGTGTTTGTTTTTCTGCTGTGTTTTGCAATGAACTAATGTAATAAAGATTGAAAGAAAAATTTATCTGTATTTTTTTGGCTATGTTTAATATTATAATTGAAGTTGATGCTGGGAATTGTGCCACGTATTTCTAAGATATCATATTGAAAATTCGGGGCGCTACAATATATATATATATATATATATATATATATATATATATATATATATATATATATATATAGAGAGAGAGAGAGAGAGAGAGAGAGAGAGAGAGAGAGAGAAATCTTCGGTTGCACACTACTTTGGTGAGCACTCCGTGAGCACTCACGAACTAGAGACCCTATGAAAAATCCGAACCCTCATATCGTTCTATATGCCTTAGATAGCCTAACAATAAAAAATCAAGTAATTTGAAGTTCATTTGCCCATGATTTACATCATCACAAAATTGTATGGCTGAAAATTCTAACAGCTTGATGGATGGGCAAATGAACTTCAAATTACTTGACTTTTTATTGTTAGGCTATCTAAGGCATATAGAACAATATGAGCGGTTCGGATTTTTCATAGGGTCTCTAGTTCGTGAGTGCTCACGGAGTGCTCACCAAAAGTAGTGTGCAACCGAAGGGGACTCTCTCTCTCTCTCTCTCTCTCTCTCTCTCTTTCTCTCTCTCTCTCTATATATATATATATATATATATATATATATATATATATATATATATATATATATATATAAAATAAAACAGTTTCCCCCCCAAAAGTTCCCCCCCCCCCCCCCAAAACTCAAATTCAAACCCCCCCCCCCCCACAAAACAACTCATTTATTTATTTTATTATCTCTCTCTCTCTCTCTCTCTCTCTCTCTCTCTCTCTCTATATATATATATATATATATATATATATATATATATATATATATATATGGACTTTTATATCCCAATTTATAATTATTTTTCACCATATACTACTGGAAATATGGACTTTTATTTACAACTAATTATTGTCATACTATTCAAACTTCAGGTACATAATTCTTGAATTACTGTTTACAAGACTTTTCATATGTTGTATCATTTCTGAAGATGTGCCGTAGGCACGTGGCCACGGGCAAATCTAGTCTATATAATAAAATACAAAGAAAGCTATCAAGTGGCTCTCATTCAATCCCCCCAAAATCAAAGGCCCAGATCTAACCTCACAAAACACATCTTCCCACCCAAAATTTCAAACCCCAAAACCAAAATTTTTCCCCCAAAACTAAAAAACTCATTACTTTATTACTATCTCTCTCTTCTCTCTTCACTTTTTCATATTTCTCTCTTTCTCTCTCTCCCTATCTCTCTCTCTCCCATTCTTTCTTTATTTACTTAGAAATTTAGATTTTAAGATTTCAGGTTTGTAAATTTTCAGAATTTTTATGTTTCTTTTTATTGCACTGTTATATTGAAAATAACAAATATTTTTTCAACAGTTAAATTTCATCATTTTCCACACTTAAAGTTCTAAGAAGTTAGATTTTACACCCCCATTTATAATTATTTTTCAACATATACTAATGGAAACATGGACTTTTATTTACAACTAATTATTGTCATACTATTCAAACTTGAGCTACATAGTTGTTTTACTGTTTACATGGCTTTTCGTGTTTTGTATCGTTCCGAAGACGTGCCGTAGGCACGTGCCCACGGACAAATCTAGTATATATATATATATATATATATATATATATATATATATACTAGATTTGCCCGTGGGCACGTGCCTACGGCACGTCTTCGGAACGATACAACATATGAAAGTCTTGTAAACAGTAAAACAACAATTATGTAGCTCAAGTTTGAATAGTAAAGCAATAATTAGTTGTAAATAAAAGTCCATGTTTCCATTAATATATGTTGAAAAATAATAATAAATGGTGGTGTAAAATCCAACTTCGTAGAACTTTGAGTGTGGAAAATGATGCAATCTAACTATTGATGAGATATTTGCTATTTATAATGTAACATGAGCAATAAAAAATGCATAAAAAATCTGAAAATTACAAATTTGAAATCTGAAAATAAAAATTTCTGAGTAAATAGGGAGTGAGTTAGAGAGAGAGAGATAAATAAATAAATAAATAAATAAATAAATAAGTAAATAAAGGAGTTATTTTGGGGGATTTGAATTTGAGTTTTGGGGGAAAACTTTTCGGCGGAAAAATATGTTTTGTGAGGTTAAATCTAGACCATTGATTTCAACCATATTGATTGAAAGCCACTTGATAGCTTTCTTTGTGTTTTATTATATAGATATATATATATATATATTGAAATGATGTTCTTTGAACTAATATTACATCATCTGTTCTGTTTGTCATAAATTTTTTTATATATGTTAATATTATGGATTTTGGCCCTATTAGAAACTAGGAATTTCTTGTGTGATGCACGTTTTGATAAAAAATTGGAGTTGAACGTGCGATACATGTAAGTCAGTAGTAATCAGCACTTGTGATGAATGCCTTAAACTTTTAAAAAATTGGAGTTGAACGGGCAATGCACGCAATTTAAAAAAATTTTTGAAGGAAAAACCTTAAATTGTACGTACGGTGATGTATTACGAAATAGATTTGGAGTTGCACGTGCAACGTACGTATTTGCTTTGTGACAAAAAATTTAAAAATTATTTGTTTGGTGAAGGAAAAAAGTTTGATTTGCACGCGTGATGCACGTGTTAATAAATAGAGTTAGAGTTACACGTGTAACGTATGTGTTTCATTTGTGACAAAAAAATATTAAAAAATTATTTGTTTGACTACAAACTCAAAGTGACAAAGTGACAAACTCTTCTATTAATAGTAGTTGAGTAGATAGATACATTTCTGGTTTCTCCCTGACTTATGTTGGCCATATTGCGTATTAATTATCATTGTTTAGCTAAGTTTATAATATGTCTAGCCGTAACCTCAACTTTATTGTTGTAATATATTTTCTTACATTCAATTTAAAACAATGTTTGAGAGGGACAACTGAAACAATCAAATAACAAAAATAACATATCGACAAAACATCCTACGAATTAAAATTTTTTATTAGACACTTTTTGAAAATGTTTGCATAAAGAGAACAGTTATCCAAGTATTTGTGCTCATGGACTCAACAACTAAACTCGTTGTTCCCAACGGCAAGTTTAGTTGTTTCATCCTCGCTGTTGAAAAACAGCATGTTTAATGCTTATTTTTAGTTGAAAATTTTCAAAAAAGGCTCATGTTCCCAACGGCGAGAACATTTATACTAGACTCACTGTTGGGAACTGCGAGTTTAGTTCAAAATTTTCAAAGAAGACTCGCTGTTCCCAACGGCGAGGATATTGACACTAGACTCGTTGCTGGGAACGGCGAGGATGTAGGAAATTTTACAGAGAGTGAAACATTCTGTTGGACTTAGTGAATTTTCGAAAAAACCTCCATAGATTTTTTTTGGAACTAAACTCGCTATTCCTAACAGCGAGTTTAATGTAAATGTCATCGTCATTGGGAACAACGAGTATTCTTTGAAAATTTTGAACTAAACTCGCTGTTCTCAAGAGCGAGTCTAGTATAAATGTCCTGTTATTGGGAACAGCGAGTCTTCTTTGAAAATTTTGAACTAAAAATTAGCACTAAACACGCTGTTTCCCAATGGCGATGATGAAACAACTAAACTCGCCGTTGGGAACGGCGAGTTTAGTTGTTGAGTCAATGAGTGCAAATACTTGGACAACTGTCCTCTTTCTGCAAATATTTTCAAAAAGTGTCTTATAAAAAAAAATAATTCAACATCCTACACCAGCATGTCAAATAAAAGAACATAGACGAAACAAAGAAACTTGGAAAGGAAAAAAAAGAGCCCAAGGAGCATATATGGATAGAAATTCCCAATTCACTAATTTTTAGCAACATCTAACAATCACTAATTCACTAAGTTCAGCGAAGCAGTTATCAACCACTCTACAAGAGCTCTAACAAACAACCAGCTAGCAAGAGGGAGGCCATGGGAAAGCGTGGCAGAGAACAGGTAGAGGAGAGACTGACAACCAAGAAGGTTGGAGAGAGGAAGACTGTCGGCGACCCCGGTAGAGTGAGGGGCCGTGAGGCAGAAAGATTTCCTCGAGCATACCAGAGAGGTCGCTCAAGTGAGATTAGATGGAGGAGCGCAAAGATAAGAGAGGTGAGCCATAGACGAAGCTCGCCGACGTTGGAAGAAGAGGAGATACAAACGTCGGAGAAACGTAAAATATCCTACGCTGAAGCTACCAAAGGAGGAGGAGATAAGAAAGAGGCAGAGCTAAATATAGAGCATGGAGGTCACCTGAGTTAGAAGATATCAAGAAGAAAGAAGATGAAGAAGGTGAATGGGTCTTGGTGCAACCTAGGAAATCGAAGGCGGTTGAGAAGAGGGCAGTTAGCTCGAGGGACACAGGGAAGTCGGAGAAAGGGCATACTATTCATGAATGTAGAAATGACTGGTTTTGTTACGCTTGTAAGAAATTTGGTCATATCTCTAAAGATTGTGTCAAGCATAAACTGCCGGCGAACAACCCAGAGAAGAAATTCTTCAAGTCGATCCCAACTATCAGAGCTTCTCCCAAGAAAGCTCAAACCCCCAGAGAAGGAGCTCAGCATGTAGAACCCTAACTTGGAGCAGAGCATCACGCAAGAGAGCTGCGTTGGTGCCAGGAAAGTCATCAAATCTTAAATTACCCCAACTCCAGTAATGGCGAAATTTGAGAGTCATTTTCGTAATGGCGCGATGATTAAAGCACAAACTGGCAACCCTAGCACAGAGGAGATTGAAAACATTCTGTTGGTTAACACCACCAAAGCCCCGAATCTGAGTTGGAGGGTGCAACAACTATCTCAAAATACCTTCTTTGTGCATTGTCACCATGAAGGGAGACTGAAAGAGTTATTGGCAAGGGTGGTTTGGGGACAGATGAGTACTTCGTGATGTTTGTTCGCTGGTCTCGCAGTATTGGGGCAATGAAAATTGGAGATATGCCATCGGTGTGGATTCGTGTTTACAACTTTCTATTTTACTTCTGGGTTAGATCAGGGTTTCAGAATCTGGTTAGGGGTTTTCGGTATGTTGCTGACATCAATCGAAACACTATGTTACAAGAACGATGAGAATATTCTAGAATAAGAATTGGTATCGAGAACTCGTCCTTGATACCGTCAATGATTCAAGTCCAGTTTGAAGATGAAACCTACGAGGTTAAAGTGATTTTCGAGCGGAAAAAAGTGTTTCATTTCGAGGAGAAGAGAAGCAGGAGGACGAAGACAACATAGGGGAAACTGGGCAGCCGAAGGAAGAAGATGAAGGAGGAAAGTCCGATCGTAGAGGATTAAATCAGGAACTTTCATCAAAGTTTAGGAGTGTTGATTCGTCTCAGCCTTTGGATCGGGACCAGATCAATCGTAGCCACAAAATACAAATAGTAGAGGTGGCGGTCCCCAAAAATGTGTAACCCCTATTTCACATTATTGTATTTTTTATTTTATTAAATAAAATTCTTGATTATTCTACTTTATTTTTGTTTGTATTTATTTTCATTCCTTTTGTATTGGGTGTTGTTCTTCACTCCCTTGTGGTTCATTTTGCCTTGATTCAGCTTTATATTCTCTTTTATTTGATCTACAATTTGCTCCTGATCTCGTCTATTGTATATACCTATTTCATGGCCTATTTGTCTCTTATTGGATTCCTTCTTCCTATTGGATACTACCCAGTTTACCCAAACCCAGTTTGCTTCTATATAACCACCCTAATTGAACCCTAACCCTAATCACCAAACCCTAATCCTATGTCTTTCTCTCTAGCCGTCATCACCCCCGACCTCACCTCCCGATCCCCTCTCCATGCCTCTTGCTTTCGTCGTCTCTGTCTTCTAATGCTGGCGACACACCACCCCAATCACCCTTCTCCTCTTCTCCCTCCCGTGCTCACACCCCCAAGGTGACCCCCCTTCGCTCCCTGTTCAGCTCGAGCAACACAGCCCACAGTGCCGCAGACCCCAGCTACCGCCGTCGTCCTAGCCGCCGTCATCTCCCCGAGGTGCTGCCACCGACTTGCTGTTGTTTGCTTGCTGCTGTCTCTTTGGGTTGTGTGTGCGCATGTCGTCTCGTGCACGTGATTTGGTGGTGTGATTCTCTTCTCTTTGTTCATTGTGTTCGTTGTTCGGGATCCGTTTTTGTTATTCTGTTCTTTGTTTCCGTCGTCTTTATAACAGGCAAGTAGCTTGTATGTGTTTTTTTTGTCATACAAGTTAATACCGTAAGTAGTCTAGTATGAAAATGTGTGTGCTCTCATGATCATCCATATTTGTTAGTTTAACCGTTGACATCATCTCTTGATCATGAGTAGTTACAATAATTGACACCCGTTGCATGAAAACAATTAGATTAGATGACACTTTGACTGTATGTTATTTGTGACACACCGTATGATGTAGATGATTGTTGCATAGATGTTGTTGGATGTATTATCTCATTATAGACTATTTATAAACATGCCATGCTGATTTGAGTAACCCATATATACCATGCTTTGTATGACATCTAGATTGGACCGTTTGTAGTTAATTTGTTTGATAAAATGCATAAAAGAACTTTTGTGTACTGCTGCCATATTTAGTACAGTAATTTCGACCCTGTTAACATCAGCAAAATAAATAAGTTTGTGAACATGATTTGTAGCCTTTGTTCTCTAGTTTCCAGAACTTTCGACGGATTTGAATTTCGAGTTTTGATGCATGTGTTATTTCTGTTTTACTGCAGTCGTATCGTATATTCCATATTCTGAACTATATGTATTCTGTATGGAATTTTATTTTAAACTGATATTAAAAGTAGAATTTGAACTTTATATTTTGCTGAGTATGTTAATATATTACTGGGATCAATCCCTAATTTTTGTGGAATTAATTAATGACTTTTATATCTCCTTTCATGCTTTCGAAACAATCGAAATATTTCCAAACTGCATGTTTTTCAGTAAAGAACTATACTTTCAACCTGATTCTATTCATTTTTTATGAAAACTTTATGAATATAAACTGTATCCTGATTTGTCTATTTTGCTACCCTTTTGACGGATCTAGATTTCAAACTATATTTTGTGAATTATCTCAGTTTTGGTACTACTATGTCTAAACTTTCAGAATTGAAATTTTGTTGCATTACTCTGTTTTCCCAATTTTGTTGACCATATGTAACACCCACTAATTTCTAAATGATATAATATATATATATACATATATATATATATATATATATATATATATATATATATATGTATATATATATATATATATATATATATATATATGTATATATATATATATATATGTATATATGTATATATATATATATATATATATGTATATATATATATATATATATATATATATACATATATATATCTATATATATATATATATATATATCTATATATATATATATATATATATATATGTATATATATATATATATATGTATATATATATATATATGTATATATATATATATATATATATATATATATATATATATATATATATATATATATATATATATATATATGTATATATATATCATATATATATATATATATATATATATATATATATATATGTATATATATATATATATATATATATATACATATATATATATACATACATATATATATATGTATATATATATATATATATATATATATATATATATATATATATATGTACATACATATATATATATGTATATATATATATTATATCATTTAGAAATTAGTGGGTGTTACATATGGTCAACAAAATTGGGAAAACAGAGTAATGCAACAAAATTTCAATTCTGAAAGTTTAGACATAGTAGTACCAAAACTGAGATAATTCACAAAATATAGTTTGAAATCTAGTATATATATATATATATATATATATATATATGTATATACATATGTATATATATATATGTATATACATATGTATATATATATATGTATATATACATATATATATACATATATGTATATATGTATATACATATGTATATGTATATATACATATGTATATATACATATATGTATATATGTATATGTATATGTATATACATATGTATATGTATATGTATATATAAATATGTATATACATATGTATATGTATATACATATATGTATATATGTATATATACATATGTATATATACATATATGTATATATGTATATATACATATATGTATATATACATATGTATATATACATATATACATATGTATATATATATACACATATGTATATGTATATATACATATTTGTATATACATATGTATATATACATATGTGTATATATATATATATATATATGTAGATATATATATACACATATGTATATATACATATATATATACATATATATATATATAAAGGGGTAATGGCAGTTTGGTAATAAAAGTGAAGAGAGGGGGGCCCACCAGTTGAGGAACAACAGCAAGATGTTGTGATTTGTGGGCTGACGTCAGCGAGGATATGGGGCTCACCCGGGATTTGTGAAGGCAGCTGCATGTGCAGTTGCGGGTGACATGTGTGCATGGGGCCCACCTGAGTATACACGGGATTTAGAGGAGAGAGGTGATTGGGAATAGTCCCATATCGAGAATACAAGAGATTAAAATAACTATAAATAATATAGCCTATGATCAAGAGTCACCAATCTGGTTAACCACCTTTTGAGAGGCAGCCTGTGGTGGGCAGTTTTACTACACTATAAATAATTTGTCTTCTAAATTGTATAAAGTTGTCTGAGTTGGGGCAGGGGTGTTAAACCATACTATCTGTAATATAATTTCATGATATTTCATATTTTAAAACTAGATATGTTAGGAAATCTTCCATATTTTTCTTAGATTTAATTATAATGATTTTAAACTCTTTTCATGCTTATAAACAAGATTTTGCATTTTCTGGCTAAACACGATTTCTATATTAAATGCTGTTTTCGACCCTGTTTCTATGGCTGATATGTGACTTATATATATATGTTGGAATCGGCAGAGAGTCTAATTTCTAGATTTTCTGAAGGATCTAGATTTTCTATTCTGTAGCAACGGGAATCGAGGATTTGGTACAGTAGTGTCTTGCTATCCAGAACTTAAAGTTTCGTTGTTTTGACTATTATGAGTTGTTTTTCTCAAACGTTGTAAGTACTACTTCATCTTAGACTTATCCTTTGTTCAGGCCATGTCTTTAGCCTGTTGTATTCGTTCACACCTGTTGATAATAATGAAAAGAAATCAAGTTAGGATTTTTAAGGGAAAAGATTGAGTAGTAGACAATATAGAAATGCATATTCGGAGGGAACTCGTTTTCCCCACTGTTTACTGTGGTATCTACTGTTTATCTCTAGATGCATGAGGGCATGATCCATGAAACTGTTTGTTTTATTGTTGTTACTGTTACTGTTTGTCTGAACATATTGCCCTATAGGTGTTCCACTACGAAATCTTAAAACGAAACTGTTTGCTGTAGCAACCATGTGGTATAATTAGGGACGCATGAAGTGCTACCTAGTTAGTAATGAATATTAGACATAAGAATAACTGTTTACACTATCATATCCTGTTACTGTTGATTTACGGTTACTGTTGATTCACTGTTACTATTGACCCTTATTGTTACTGTTATACTTTTACTGTTATTCCGCTGTTTACTGCCATCTGTAGACTGTTATATTTATTAATTTCTCCTTGTTAGTATTTCTTGTTTAGTTAGTTTTTCTCCCCATTTCCTTACTTGTACTGCTTGTGTCCCGGACCTGCATCTAACAGGCGTTATGTTTTCCTGTTTTCCTATTTTTTTTTCTTGTAATTGCCATATGAGCAGGTTTTGCTGATCAATTGCCTACTGGAGTTGGTGAGCAAAAGTTTTGAGCTGTGCAATTGGAATCATTTGCTTAAAATATTTTGATGAACTATTTATGTTTGTGAACTATATTGAGATTTATATTTGGGCTTGTAGTCCCAGGATTATTATTTTGTGGGAAAAAGGGGTATGAGCAATTTGCTAGTTTAGTAAATGAGCATGTGATGAGGTGGCATGTATGTGATTGGGAAATCCTAGAAGTGATTAGATACTCAATATATCACATGCATGCCTCCTCATCAAATGCTCATTTATTAAATGAGCAAGTTGCTCATATCCCTTTTACTCTTATTTTGTTTCAGATCTTGTATCTGTTGGGATATTTATTATTTTTGCAATAAATACTGTTAAGTTATAATTTTTTATGCATGCTTGGTTGGAGTATACTATTATATTTATTATTGTGATGAGTCAAGCAGATCCGTACAGCTTATGGATGGTGAAAACTATCCGCTGGGCTTAGTCGCGTACCGTATTCCGTATTCTTTTGAGAAGCGGGGCATGAAAAAATGATTGGCATCGAAGAGGCAGAGGGTGAGGACATGTGTCAGAAGGCGGTAGGAGAGGCAAATGAGAAAGGAAAGGGTATGGGAGACAACGATGGGATGCAAAGAGGGACAAGTACAAAGTTGTACAATAAAAAACAAGGTATACTAAAAAGCCATGCTACCCCGGGTATCGAGGGAGGCCCACGTGACTCTGACAAAGGAGAGCTTCTGACCCTCTCACGCATGAATTTCGAGGCTAGAGTGCAAGCTGCCGTTTTGGAACTGACGAAGAAAAGTAAAGATGGGTTTGGGATGGGCTTTTCAAAACCCTCAGAGACTGGGCCTTCAAATAATCATATTATTGTTCCATCTCTGGAGTTAGGCGGGCAAGACCAGTCACATGGGCAGAAGAAGGGGAAGTGGAAGTGGCCGAGTTGATTGGTACTGGTATGCAGCAAAGAAGAGATAGAGATGACAGAGAGGGAGTTAGTGTTACAAATGAGCCCTTATATGTAAAGGAGGCAGAGATGGAGGAGTTAGAGGGGCATATAAAACAAGGAGATGAACAAGGTGATCTAGATATTGAGGAGGATAGGATCGAAGCATTGGAGGGTTTACAGAGTGGTGATTATATCTCTGAGAAAAATACTGAAAAGTTGGAATAAAGAGTCAGAGAGTTGGTAGGAAGTGGTTATGTGGGTGGTACATCTAGGACTACAGTGGAGTATCAAAGGAAGAGTAAATTACAACATGAAAAATAGGGTTCGCAGGGCCCGAGCGAAGATGATTTAATCAAAGCGGTAGCAATAGACAAAGAACCGGGTTCGGCCTGCAGAGGTATGTCTACTTCGTGGTAATCTATTTTGAGTTTCCAGCCTGATAATATTCTTATTTACTATGCTAGTCTGTGTGGTCTAGCCATGGATTCCAACTTAGCAGAATAGAGTGAGAGGGTTAAAATTTTTAAAGGAGAGGCAAATAGAATATGTCTATAAGCCTCTATAGATAGTGAGAGTTGTAGGGGATTATTAGTTTGTTTATGTTATACCGCTTCTGGAATGTAAGGCGGATGGGGCAGAATATTAAGTGTAGATTTATTAATGATAACTTCAGTAGGAATATACCATCTATTTGTGCCATTCAAGAGACTAGGATACAGAACCCTAGGGTAGAAGACTTTAACCTTCTTAGTTATTGTAAAGCCTTCGATTGGCATTTCAATTCGGCGGTAGGCCAGTCTGGTGGCATAGCTATTGGTATAGATCTGAACCTTTTCAAGGTGATGGATGAGGTAGTTGGGATTTATGCGGTCACGATTATTATAAGACGTAAGAGAGATGGCTGGGTGCATATGGTTTCATCGGTTTATGGACCATATGACTCTAGACTGCAGGGACAAATGTGGGAGGAGCTTAAGGAGATTAGAAGATATTGGGCGGGTCCGTGGGTGGTAGGTGGCAATTTTATTATTACTAGATTTGCCTACAAACATAGGGGTAGGGGTGCGAGCATTTAGGATAGATTTAATTACAACGAAACCATCGAAAAATTGCATTTAATGGAGATACATCCTTCGGATAGGATGTTCACCTGGACCAACATGCAAGCGTATCCGATTCTTGCAAAACTATATAGGATCCTTGTCTCCACGGAATGAGAGGACGCCAATCCGCTATTGGTAGTGAAGTCAGTGACTAGATTCACTTCGGACCACGTACCATTAATCTTAGATGATGGATGTTAAATGAGATCACTTCATAGACCATTCCGCTTCGAGAAGGCATGGACATTTCATAAAGATACTCGGAAGATAATACAGGATAGTTGGAGGACCCCGTTAATGATGACAGAGGCAACAAATATATGGATTCAGAAAATAAGACGACTGCGAAAATGCCTGAAGGAGTGGTCAAAGCGCGAGTTTGGACAGGTGAGAAGAAGAAAAGAGATATTAGGGGAAAGAACAAAGGAACTCGAAAACATGGAGGAAGAAAGGGAACTAGAGGATTCAGAGCATAAAGAATTGACAAGTAAAAGACAAGAGATTCAGCAGATTGGAGAAATAGAGGAGCAGTATTTGAGACAAAGATCTAGGGTACAATGGCTACAAGAATGAGACGCTAATACAAAATTCTTCCATAAGCTGGCTAGCAGAATACGAATACGGAATCATATATTATGACTCTTTGTGGACGATATTTGGTGTGAAGAGGAAGGATAGATAAAACACCACATTGATGACAGATTCAACAAATTGTTAGGGAAAAAAAGGTCTTCTAGATTAGGATTGAACCAGGAAATGTGGAGTGAATCAAGAATTGATGGTATTAATGGAATTGAAGAGGCTTTTTCAGAAAAGGATGTCATTCAGGAAATTAAGAATCTAGGACAGGATAAGGAGCCTAGGTCGGACGGATTCCCAATTTTCTTCTATAAACTTTACTGCAATGTCATCAAAGAATTTTATGATGGTACTCCAAGAGTTTTGTCATGATGAGGCGGAGATCGAAAGATTAAACTATGCGAACGTAATACTCATCCCAAAGAAATCAGGAGTGCTTAGGGCAACGGATCTTAGACCAATTAGTCTCTTGAATGGCTCATTTACGATTATCACTAAAGTGTTAGCGAACAAACTTGTAACCCCTGTGACTCATTTTTGTATATTATTTATATTTAATTAAATTCCTGGTTATTTTATTTTATTTCTGATTGTATCTCTTTTCGTCCCTTTCTGAATTGTATGTTGTTGTTCTCCTTATAACTCATTTCTGTTTGATTAGCCTTATATTCTCATTTGATATATCTACAAATTTTTTCTTGACCTTGTTTATTGTCTAAACTGAATTCATAGCCTATTTGTCTCATATTGGACTCTTTTCTTCCTATTGGATACTATCCAGTTCACCCAAACCCGTTTTGACTCCATATAACCCTACTAATCACACCCTAACCCTAATTATCTAAACCCTAATATCTTTCTCTCTCTACCACAGCCGTCATCCCTCCCCCCTCTTTCCTACCTCTCGACCCACCTTGCTGTGCCCGTCGGCCGTCACCGCCTCGACCCCCTATCACCGGTGAACCCATATCCCCCTCAGCCTGTTCCTCTTCCCCTCACCGCTGATCCCTGTGCCACCCTATCCTTGCTCGAGCCACAGCAAGCCCAGATCCCCTCGTCACTGCCGACCCTCGACACTGATGTGCTGTCGTCGTCCCCTTGCTGTGCCACCACTGCCGTCGCCCTAGCATTGCTGTCCCCGTCCTCCATCTGTCATCGTCTTCCGCCCATGCTGTCCCCGCCCTGTGCTGTTGTCAACACTCTTGTTGTTTTTTGTTGCCTTGTGTGTGTGTGTGTGAACACGTGCACCACCGTATTTTCGTGGGTGTTGATTCATTCCCTTGTTCATGCTATTCGGTGTTGTGTTCATTATTCGGGATCCGTTCCCGTTATTCTGTTCTTCATCTCCATTGTTGTTTTTAGGCAAGTAGCTTCTATGTAATTTTTGTCATACAAGTTAAATACTGTAAGTAGTCTTCCATGCATTTGTTGTCACTCTCATGATGATCATATATCTTATTAGTTGATCCGTTCCTTCATCTCTTGATCATGAGTATTTCACAGTAGTTGTCACCCATTGTATGAAACAATTTAGATTAGATGGACATCTTGATGTATATGCCTGTTGTGACATATCGTATGTTGTAGATGATTGCTTCATAGATGTTTGTATGATGTACTATCTTATTATAGATTGTTTATTCACATGCCATGCTGATTTGAGTTGCCTGTATACCATGCTTTGAATGCCATCTTAGATTGATTGTTTGTAATTAAACTATTTGATAAAATGCATAAAAGAACTTTTGTTTCACTGCTACCCTATTTTTGTACAGTAATTTTGACCATGTTAACATCAGTCTAATAAATAAATTTGTTAACATGATTTTTAGGCTTTGTTTTCTAGTTTTCAGAAATTTTGACAGGTCTGAATTTCGATTTTCGATGCATGAGTTATTGCTATTTTACTACAGTCATATCGTATATTCCAGATTCTGAACTATGTGATTTCTGTATGAAATATTATTTTAAAACTGATAATAAGAGTAGAATTTGAACTCTATATTTTTCTGGGTATGTTTAGACATGAATAGGATCAATCCCAAATTTTGGTGGAATTAATTAATGATTTTTGTATCTCATTTTATGCTTATGAAACCAACCGACATATTTCCAAACTGCATGTTGTTCAGTAAAGATTTATGATTTCAACTTGTATCTATTCGTTTTTGATGAAAATTTTGTGAATATGAACTGTAGCCTAATTTGTCTATTTTATCGCCCTTTTGAAGGATCTGGAGTTTGAATAGTATTTTGTGAATTATTTCCATTTTGGCACTCCTGTGTCTAAACTTTCAGAATTGAGATTTTGTTGCATTACTCTGTTTTCCCAATTTTATTGACTATACTATCTGTAATATAATTTCATGATATTTTATATGTTGAGACTAGATATACCAGGGAATCTTTTGGATTTTTTTTAGAATTAATTATGATGCTTTCAAATCATTTTCATGCTTATAAACAAGATTTTGTATTTTCTGGTTGAACATAACTTCTGTATTAAACGCTGTGTTCAACAATGTTTTTGTGGCTGATGTGTGACTTTTTTATATGCGCTGGATTTGGAGGCGAGTCTAGTTTCCAAATTTTTTGACGGATCTAAATTTGCAGTTCTGTAGCAACGGAAATCTCAGATTTGGTACAGTAGTGTCTTGCTGTCCAGAACTGAAAGTTTAGTTGTTTTGACTGTTAAAAGTTACTTTGTCACCCGTTTGTGTTTTCTATTCATCTTAGACTTATCCTTTGTTCTTTCCATGTCTTTTGCCCTTTTTTTATTCGTTCACACCTGTTTAATAATAATGAAAACTAATCAAGCCGGGGTTTTTAAGGGAAAAGATCTAGTAGTGGACAATATAGAAATGCGTATTCAGAAGGGAACTCGTTTTCCCCACTGTTACTGTGGTACCCACTGATTATCTCTAGATGCATGAGGGCATGATCCATGACACCGTTAATGTTTTCTATTGCTGTTACTGTTACCATTTGTCTGAATATACGGCCCTATAGGTTCCACTACAAAATCTTAAAACAAAACTGTTTGATGTAACAACCATGTGGTATAATTTGGGATGCATGAAGTGCTACATAGACAGTAATGAACATTAAACATAAGAATAACTGTTTCACTGTCACATCCTGTTACTATTACTGTTATCCCCTACTGTCACTGTTACTATTATACTTTTTACTATTTACCTTTTGTTTACTGTTATCTGTAGACTGCTATCCTTGTTGCTTTTCTCCATGTCAGTATTTCCTGTCTTTGTTTCATATTTTTCCCTTTCCTTTCCTTGCTTGTAATGCTTGCGGCCCGGAACTTGCAACTAACGGGCATTATGTTTTCCTGTCTTCCTATTTTTCCTGTCATTGCTATATGAGCAGGTTTTGGTGATCGCTTGCCTACTGGAGTTGGTGAGCAGAAGTTTTGAGCTGTGCAGTGGAAAATTTGCTTAATGTTTTGTTTAAACTATTTTATTAATGTACTGTATTGAGATTTGTATTTGGGCTTATAGTCCCAGGATATTGTTTTGTTTCAGATCTCGTATTTGTTTGGGATATTCATTATTGTTGGGAATAAGTACTGTTGATTTATAATTGTTTATGCATTCTTGGTTGAGTATATTGTTATATTTACTGTTGTGCTAAGTGAAGTAGATCCTTACTGTAGCGCCCCGAATTCCAATATGATATCTCAGAAATACGTGGCACAATTCCCAGCATCAACCTCAATTGTAATAGTAAACATAGCCAAAACACAGGTAAAATTTTCAACTTTTATTACATTAATTCTTTATAAAGTACAGCGGAAAATAAACACCTTGAATTACAAATTCTTTCTTTTACAGCACATTCTTTTACAATTTACATAAGCCATAACATCAAATCCAAATCCCAAGCTATAAGCACCTACCTGTAAAATATGAGGCTAAAGATAACCCTAACCCCGAAAACTATACGGGTCAGCCATAATGATGTGAGTGACATAAAATAAATGCAACATAAATAAAACATAAGGCATAGAGTCATAAACAACATGTATCAACAGAAGTAACAAATGAATAAGAAATAACAATAAATAAAACATGAAAACATCAAGTGAAACTAGGCTAAGTGTTAAGTGTAGAAAAACAGAAAACAACCTGCATAAAACCAAGTCAAGAAAACACAATTGCTATATGTTGACTCTTTAATGCATACTTGTTGGATTCTATGCATCTCATTCTACATAGGTCCGGTGCAATCCCTTAACGTTCTCCACTTGACAGGGTTTAATTCCTCGTTATGCAACTACTCCTACTACGATGACTACTATGGGATATAGATAAACTGTGAGTATTAGCCCACGCCCTGATAATTCAAGAGGTCAATCTCTATCCACAGATAATTCCGGAGATTATTTCACTCACACCTGGGAATCTTCGAGAATACCCCACACCGCAAGCTATGGCGCCTCATCACACGAATACCCCATGAGCGTCGCCTCGATCCCGATAATTCCGAAGATCAATCCCACACCGCAGGTAATTCCGGAGACTATTTCACTCACACCTCTATAATTCTGGGGATTATCTCACACCGCAAGCCACAATGAGGTCCATAACCCATGTTCTCATTTCATCATATCACCATCTAGTGCCTGTCCTTATTTTGTTAAGTTAATTAATTAATTAATTACGAATCTCCTAGAGTTGGTGTACCCTACCAGACTATACTAAACTGATCAACAACACAGTCACAATTGGCCAAACCACAAAACCTAACCTGCCGGTGTCTAGGATCCCACATAATCTCTAAAGACTCACAACTCAACCATCAAACCAAAACTTTTCAATAAAACTCACAAATCCATCATCAAAACTTTTATAATAAGAGAATCCCTTAAATCAACAAAATTCAAATTTATTTAATGTACTCATAAAATTCCAGAATTCAAATAAAATATTAAATCCATTAAATAACAGAAAACCATATTTTTAAGTCGTAGAATATCACCAAAACATCAATTCATTGAAAACACACATAACTCACTTAATAAAGTCATAAGAATACATTTAAAACTCTATTTTAAATAAAATATAACTGTCTAAAAAAATACTGTAATCTGTAGTAAAAATATCATCTAAAACAGTAGAGTAATGATCCAAAATATCGAGGAAATAATCATTTAAAAGAAACGAAGAAAATCCAACAAAATGGCCAAAACAGCAATTGACGGTCGACTGCTCAAGAAGGGCAGTTGACTGGCAATTGCAAATTCTCAAAATCAAAGCATGACGGTCAACCGGGCGGTCGACCGTGACCTGCTGTATAGTCAGGTCGGGTTTTTGTGCATGTCTTGATCAAAACTTTGTAAACTCAAAACCTAATTTCCTAAGATGATTAAACATATCTTATATGACATATAGGAGTTATCAAAACACATCAAAACATCTCAAAATCTCAAAAAGCAATTTTTTCATAAAAAATTTCAAAATCAGCAAAAATATATATATATATATATATATATATGTTCGATTAAGAATTTAATTATCAATTAATCATCAAAACTTCGTCAAATAAGGGTAGTATAATGTTTTAAGCCATCTCAGTGCCAAAACAAATTAAAATCCAATCAAAACCCATCAAAATTTACAAAATCTTCAAAAGGAGTATGTATAAAAATGTGAATGTGTATATGTGTTTATATATATAAGTATATAGATCAGTCAAATCATGTTAAGGAGTAGTGTAAGGTTGTATTTCATCTCAGCATCATAAAGAACTCAAACCCAATTGGAAGCCTCAAAAATATAAAAAACCCACCTTTCGGTCTGCATACAAACAGACCCGAATAAAACCCCACTTCATCCTTCAACACTTGATCCTTTTTTAGTTCAAAAACTCCTCTTGGACTTATCAAATACATACACACTTACTATCATCAAATTACCCATGAATATATACGAATACAACAAGTATTTAATCAAGTTCTATTCATCAAACCTTCAAAATAGAGCATATACTTAACATACACAGTAAAGAAGAAGTTTTATATGTTTCCATGCAATATTAACATAGAATTTCATATATATATTCAAATCAGCAACAATGTGAACGAAAATAACATACCCATAATTTCTATTAGGTTCTTTAACAATCACAAGTCATCTAATTAGGGTTTTGGTCATCAATAGTATAGTTTCGTGAAAAGATTCACTTTTTAATTCATCTACTCATCAAAACTCATTATATTTTCATACCATCATCTAACATGTTTTCTAATAGATAAATCATGACATACAACATGCTTAGAACAATAAGAAAATAAACACAAGTCACTCACCTTAATAAAGAATCAACCGAAGATAATAAAGAAATAAGAAAAATCCCTCATTTCATAAGAAAACCAAGATCCTTGCTTTAAAACTTAAAGAAAATAATAACAAGAAATACCGTTGAGTTTTGCAGTGAAGAGACGGCTGCACACCACCCTATATAGGCCGGAATTAATAGTATCTAGGGTTTTGAATAGATTTGTAAAATACATCTTTTAAATATATCTTTACATATATAGATCCTTATACTTGGAAGTTAAATAAAACTATTTTAATTGAGATTTTTTATAAAAAAAAATACCCTATAACCAGCCGACACTGTTTTGGATATCCAGAAAATGAAATTGCACCTTTGCCCCTCTAAGTGGCAATTTTGCAAAAGACCATTCTTTATCAAAACTTGCAAAATAAACCAAATTTATTAAAACAAAAAGTAAAATCTTTACTTCTGAGTTGACTATGCATCATGTTCAGCCCAAAAATCCGAAAATCTGGAGTTTTCATTCTAAGTGGTAATTTTGCACGAAAGTCCCTCTTTTTGTAAAATTTGCAAATAGGTTCAATAATTATCAGAAAAATCTAAAAAATTTACAAATAATATCTAATAATAAATAATGGGTTTTCCCAAAATAATTTCTGACTTTGAACTTTCCAAGAAAATATTTGCACGTGTAAAAAGGTAATTTTCAGAATAATATTTATTAAATCACCAAAAATCATTTTAATTCATTTATTAATCTTAAAAATATTATTTAAGAATATGGGGTATTACACTTACAGCTTATGGATGGTGAAAACCATTCGCTGGGCTTAGTTGCGTACAGTATTCCGTATTCCTTTTTAGAAGCGGGGCGTGACAAGGTTTTTGGTGGTATCAGAACCTCAGGTTTGGCTAATGTGTTGGTTTGACTAATATATTAGACAAGCTTGACTCAGTTAGGATCTACTTAACTGCCGACAGGCCATGCAATGCATGAGAGATTAAATAATCAACTTGATCTGAATGCTAATTGTTTTGGGGTGTGTGCAGACTATGGCTCATGGGAATAATTCGTCTTCTCGCTTGAAAGAAGACCATCCTGAGTTGGATGTTGTTACTCTGGTGCTCCAGCAGATTTCTCAGATGCAGCAGGAGCACAGTAAACTGGTTAAGGCCGCTTTGGAGGCTGCTAATCGGAATGCTGTTCGGACCCCCGTTGTGCCTGACCCAGTAGTTTTGCCCCCTCATCCAGGTACCATTATGGATTTCACGAGGTTTCACCCTGATAAGTTCGCTAGTACTGAGATGCCACTCGAGGCTGATATGGACGGAAAGTCTGCTACAGGCAGCTAGGGTCACCGATGCTGACCGTGTGGATGTGCTGTGCATAAAATTGGTGGATTTGGCCCACATCTGGTGGAGGGCAGAATCCAAGAGGCTAGAGCGGCCTATTGCTTGGGCCACTTTTGCTCAGAGCTTCCTGGAGAAATTCTTCCCCTGCATCACCCAGGTAGAAATGGAGCATCAGTTTCTTGCCCTAAAGCATGTTGGTTGGTTGGTTGTCTGTTTGATTTATTAGTGTCGTGTTTTGAGGTTATGTTGCATATTATATATGTAGTATTGTAACACCAAGTTTTCTTGGGACAGGGCACTAGATCCATGGACGAGTACGCCGTGGAGTTCACCAGGCTTAGCTGCTTCGCTACCACCTTGGTGGCGAATAAGGAGGATCGTGCTCGGAGGTTCCTTTTGGGTCTTGATCAGGGGATTCAGGTGCACTTTGCCGCCCATCATCTCCGTACCTATGCGGATGCTTTGGAGGCAGCCCGAGAGACAGAGAAGACTCGAGCTCGGGAGACCCCTTCTCAGTGGGTTGTGCAGTACCCCACTGCTGTTGCTGCCAGGCCTACTAGAGACCCGATCAAGAGGCCAGCTCCGGTCCTTGCCATCAGGACAGCTCCATACCGTCCTTCTCCTCTACGGAGGGATGTTGTTTGCAACTTTTGCCAGACCCCTGGGCACTTGTGCAAGGATTGCTGGAAGGCCAACCGTCGGTGTCTCGGTTGTGGTGCTACCGACCACTTGGTTCGAGATTGTCCTCGGAGGAGGCACGACCAGGCTACAGTGGCGCCATTCTGTAGTCAGGTCAGACCGCCACTTCCCCCTCAGCGTCAGATCGTCGGTCAGAGGAGCGCTACTATAGGGAGAGGTCAGGCTTTCAACTTGACAGCGGAGGAAGCTGAGACCGTGGAAGAAGTCGTTGCAGGTATTCTTTTGTGTTTTTTTTTGTTGTTCTGTTATTTGTTCCTTATTTTATTTCTTTTGCATCTTTCTTTCATGTTGTCTTTCCTACACCATTTTCCATATTCATTGGTTATCTTTCATCTGTTCATCTTTTCCGTTGTTTTGACTCTATCTTAGGTGTCATTCTTGTTCATTCCTTTCCTGCTCATGTTCATTTTTATTTCGGGGCAACCCATTCCTTCGTCTCCTCCCGCTTTGTGGATCAACATTAGTTGGAGTGCAGTGTGTTACCGATAGCTTGGAACATCACCACAGGTGGCAGTGTTGTCGTCTTTTCCCGAGAGTGCAAGCAGAGTCCGTGGTGATTGGAAATGCTGATTTCAGATAAGATCTGATTGTGATCGGCAGTTCAGGGTTTGATATGATTCTTGGCATGGATTGGCTGGGTGAGACCCATGCGATCATTGATTGTCGAGCGAAGAAGGTTGTCTTCAGGATGTCAGGCCGTGCGGAGTTTGAGTTCCACACCGGGGAGTTACCCCTTGGGCGTGGTCAAAAGGTGGTTGATGATGCAGGTTGTGCAATGGAGTTGCACTCAGGCTGTGAGGCTGCGCCTCTTGTAGTGTGGGAATTTCTGAATGTGTTTCTAGAGGAGTTTCCTGGACTACCCCAGGATAGGGAAGTGGAATTCAGTATTGAGGTTCAGCCAGGTACTGTGCCGATATCGAAGAGTCCCTACCGGATGGAACCAGTTGAGCTAGCAGAGCTAAAGGTGCAGGTTCAAGGATTGCTGGATTTGGGTTTTATCGGGCCCAGTGTGTCCCCATGGGGCGCTCCTGTCTTGTTTGTTAGTAAGAAGGATGGGAGTCTTCATCTGTGCGTAGATTACCGTGAGCTGAACAGTGTTACAGTGAAGAACCGGTATTCGCTACCCAGGATCGATGGTTTGTTTGATCAGCTGGGTGGAGCTGCTGTCTTTTCGAAGTTGGATGTGAAGGTGAAGGCAACTGATGTGCAGAAGACTGCGTTCAAGACCAGATACGGGCACTATGAGTTCCTAGTGATGCCTTTCGGTGTCACGAATGTGCCAGTAGTATTCATGAGTCTGATGAACAGAGTCTGCTCTCCATTTCTAGATAAATTCATGGTAGTTTTCATGGACGACATTCTAATGTATTCTCAGAACCGAAAGGATCATGCTGATCAACTGAGGTTGGTTCTGCAAACCTTGAGGGAGAATCAGCTCTATGAGGAACTCAGCAAGTGTGAGTTCTGGCTTCATCGAGTTACCTTCTTGGGACACATTATCTCAGGCGATGGTATTTCTGTTGATCCGTCCAAGATTGCTGCGGTCAAGTATTGGCCTGTTCCTAAGTTAGTTTCGGAAGTGAGAAGTTTCCTTGATTTGACCGGGTATTATCGAAAGTTTTTCCAAGACTTTTCGAAGATTGCTGGGCCGTTGACTAAGCTAACAGGAAAGGATCAGAAGTTCGTCTGGGATGGAGCTTGCAGTGGAGCTTTTGCAGAGTTAAAGATCCGGTTGACGTCAACACCAGTGTTGACTATTCCGGATGGTTTTGGTGGTTTTGTGGTTCATTGTGACGCTTCTGGCAAGGGTCTAGGTGCAGTGTTGATGCAGAAGGGTCGAGTTGTTGCTTATGTGTCCAGACAGTTAAGGTCGCACGAGAAGAACTACCCTTCCATGATTTGGAGTTGGCTGCGGTGATCTTTGCTTTGAAGTTGTGGAGACACTATCTACTTGGGGACCGAGTGGAAATCTTTATCGACCACAAAAGTCTCAAGTATGTCTTCACTCAGAAGGAACTGAACATGAGACAGAGGCAATGGTTGGAGTTGATGGCTGACTATGACATCAGTTTGCAATACCATCCTGGTAGAGTGAACTTGGAGTCAGATGCTTTGAGTAGGAGACCAGTTGCCATGTTCCTGACTCTGTAGAGAGAGCTTATCGAGCAGATGAGGAGTTTGGATTTGGATGTGATCTTTCCAGGTTCTGATTGGGGTTTCATGATGCTTCAATTGCCGTCGTCTCTTGTTGAGCAGATTAAGGAAGCTCAGGCAGGTGATGAGCAATTGCAAGGGTTCAGAGCCAAAGTTGAAGCGGGTACGAGGACTGATATGATTTTTCACTCAGATGGATCTCTTCATTTTGGGTCTAAGTTGTGTGTTCCACAGGGTGAGGTTCGTCAAAAGTTGCTTGAGGAAGCCCACCAATCGACGTACTCTATTCATCCTAATGGTACTAAGATGTATCGGGACTTGAGGCTTCACTTTTGGTGGCATGGTATGAAGAGGTCCGTAACGAGATTTATGTCGCAGTGCTTGATTTGCCAGCAGGTGAAGGTAGAGCATCAGAGGACCGCCAAACTTCTTCAGCCTCTCCCCATTCCAGAGTGAAAGTGGGAACATATCACCATGGATTTTTTGACCACTTTGCCGATGAGTCCTAAGGGTCACAACGCCATTTGGGTGATTGTGGACAGGTTGACGAAGAGTGCTCACTTCGCTCCCTTCAGAGTTGGAAAGTCTAGTAAGAGCCTAGCTGAGAAGTACATACAAGAGATTGTCAAACTTCATGGGGTTCCAGTCAGTATTGTATCCGATAGGGATACGAGGTTCAGGTCGCAGTTTTGGGAGAGTCTTCAGAGTAGTCTGGGGAGTAAGTTGAAGTACAGCACAGCTTTTCACCCTCAGATAGATGGACTGTCAGAGAGGACCATCCAGACTCTAGAGGACATGTTGGGGTCCTTTGTGCTGCAATTTGGAGGTTCTTAGGAGGGCCACTTGCATCTTGTAGAGTTCTCGTACAATAACAGCTTTCAGGCCAGTCTTAAGGCTGCTCCGTACGAGGCACTCTATGGTCGGAAATGTCGGTCGCCAGTGTGCTGGGATGACATTGGTGAGAGGAAGTTGTTGGGTCCGGAGTTGATCACTAGAATGGTGGATGCTGTGACTCAGATCAGGAAGCATCTTCAAGCCGCGTAAGACAGGCAGAAGAGATGGGTTGATGTTCATTGGAGAGCCTTGGATTTTGAGGTGGGAGACCATGTTCTCCTTAAGGTATCACCGTGGAGAGGTGTCATTTGTTTTGGTGGTGGAGGCAAGTTGAGCCCCAGGTTCATCGGACCGTTTGACATCGTGGAATGAGTAGGCAAAGTGGCCCATCGTCTTGCATTGCCATCAGCGTTATCAAGAGTGCACGACATCTTCCATGTCTCGCAACTAAGGAAGTATATCCATGATGAGAGCCACGTGATTGACTACTCGGAGTTATCTGTGAGGCCGGATCTGTCTTGTAAAATTCTACCAGTTGCAATTTTGGACCGACGGGAGAAGGTATTAAAGAACAAGGTAATCCAGCTTGTTCGTGTTTCTTGGAATCCTGACTAGCGGGGTGAGTCGACTTGGGAGCTGGAGAAGGATATTCAGCGGGGATTTCATCATTTGTTTGTGTAGTTCTTGTTTTGTTGTTGTTGCTTTTATTGTTATTCTCTTTTCTTTTGGGGTTACCCTATGTACTTCTTGTTGAATTTCGAGGACAAAATTCTACTTGTTAGGTAGGTAGGATTTGTAACCCATGTGACTCATTTTTTTATTTTATTTGTATTTAATTAAATTCGTGGCTATTTTATTTTATTTCTGATTGTATATCTTTTCGTCCGTTTCTAAATTATATGTTGTTTTTTTCCCTATGACTCATTTATGTTTGATTCAGCCTTATATTCTCATTTGATTAATCTACAAATTTGTTCTTGACAATGTTTATTGTCTAAAACGAATTCAAGGCCTATTTGTCTCATATTGGACTCTTTTCTTCGTATTGGATACTACCCAGTTCACCCAAACCCGTTTTGACTCTATATAACCCTACTAATCACACCATAACCCTAATTATCTAAACTCTAATATCTTTCTCTCTCTACCACATCTGCCACCCCCGTCCTCCCCTCTCTCCTACCTTCTGACTCCCTTGCTGTGTCCATCGCCCGTCACCGCCTCGACCCCGCTTCGCCGGTGAACCCATCTCCCTCTTAGCATGTTCCTTTTCCCTTCACCGCTGATCCTTGTGCCGCCCTATCCCCGCTCGAGCTGCAGTGACCCCAGATCCCCTCATCACTACCGACCCTGGACGTTGCTGTGCTTTCGTCGTCCCCTTGCTGTACCGCCGTTGCCGTAGCCCTAGCGTTGCTGTCCCCATCCTCCACCTGTCATCGTCTTCCGCCTATGCTGTCGCCGCCCTGTGCTATTGTCGCCACTCTTGCTGTTTGCTGCTACCTTGTGTGTGCGTGTGAACACGTGCACCGCCGAATTTTCATGGGTTTTGATTCTTGCCCTTGTTCGTGCTGTTTGGTGTTGTGTTCTTTGTTCGGGATCCGTTCCCGTTATTTTGTTCTTCATCTCCATTGTCGTTTTTAGGCAAGTAGCTTGTATGTAATTTTTGTCATACAAGTTAAATACCGTAAGTAGTCTTGCATGTGTTTGTTGTCACTCTCATGATGAGCATATATCTTTTTAGTTGATCCGTCCCTTCATCTCTTGATCATGATTATTTCACAGTAGTTTTCACCTGTTGCATGAAACAATTTAGATTAGATGGACATCTTCATGTATATGCTTGTTGTGACATATCGTATGTTGTAGATGATTGCTTCATGGATATTTGTATAATGTACTATCTTATTATAGATTATTGATTCACATGCCATGCATATTTGGGTTTCCTATATATCATGCTTTGTATGCCATCTTAGATTGGATCGTTTGTAATTAAACTATTTGATAAAATGCATAAAAGAGTTTTTGTTTCACTGCTGCCCTGTTTTTGTACAGTAATTTCGACCCTGTTAACATCAGTAAAATAAATAAATTTGTGAACATGATTTGTAGGCTTTGTTTTCTAGTTTTTGGAACTTTCGACGGATCAGAATTCCGATTTTTGGTGCATGAGTTATTGCTGTTTTACTGCAGCCATATAGTATATTCCAGATTCTGAACTATGTGATTTCTATATGAAATATTATTTTAAACTGATAATAAGAGTAGAATTTGAACTCTATATTTTGCTGGGTATGTTTATACATGACTGGGGTCAATCCAAAATTTTTGTGGAATTAATTAATAACTTTTGTATTTCATTTCATGCTTATGAAACCAACCGACATATTTCCAAACTGCATGATGTTCAGTAAAGAATTACGATTTCAACCTGATTCTATTTATTTTTGATGAAAACTTTGTGAATATGAACTGTAGCCTGATTTTTCTATTTTATCACCCTTTTGACAGATTCTGATTTTGAATAGTATTTTGTGAATTATCGCCATTTTGGTACTGCTATGTTTGAACTTTCAGAATTGAGATTTTGTTGCATTACTCTGTTTTCCCAATTTTATTGACTATACTATCTATAATATAATTTTATGATATTTTATATGTTGAGACTATATATACCAGGGAATCTTCCATATTTTTCTCAGAATTAATTATGATGTTTTCAAATCCATTTCATGCTTATAAACAAGATTTTGCATTTTCTGGCTGAACATAACTTCTGTATTAAACACTGTTTTCAACCCTGTTTTTGTGACTTATGTGTAACTTGTATATATGCACTGGATTGGGTGGAGAGTCTAGTTTCTAGATTTTCTGATGGATCTAGATTTTCAGTTCTGTATCGACGGCAATCTCAGATTTGGTACAGTAGTGTCTGGCTGTCCAGAACTGAAAGTTTCGTTGTTTTGACTGTTAAAAGTTGCTTTGTCACCCGTTTGTGTTTCCTATACATCTTAGTCTTATCCTTTGTTCTTGCCATGTATTTTGCTCTATTTTTATTCGTTCACACCTGTTTAATAATAATGAAAACTAATCAAGCCGAGGTTTTTAAGGGAAAAGATCTAGTAGTGGACAATATAGAAATGCGTATACAGAAAGGAACTCGTTTCCCCCTCTGTTACGGTGGTACCCACTGTTTATCTCTGGATGCATGAGGGCATGATCCATGACACCGTTACTGTTTTCTATTACTGTTACTATTACCATTTGTCTGAATATACGGCCCTATAGGTTCCACTACGAAATCTTAAAACGAAACTGTTTGATGTAGCAACCATGTGGTATAATTTGGGACGCATGAAGTGCTACCTAGATAGTAATGAACATTAGACATAAGAATAACTATTTCATTGTCACATCCTGTTACTATTACTGTTATCCTCTACTGTCACTGTTACTGTTATACTCTTTACTGTTTACCTTCTATTTACTGTTATCTGTAGACTGCTATCCATGTTGCTTTTCTCCATGTCAGTATTTCCCATCTTTGTTTCATATTTTCCCCTTTCCTTTGCTTGCTTGTACAGCTTGCTGCCCGAAAATTGCAACTAATGGGCATTATATTTTCCTGTCTTCCTATTTTCCGTGTCATTGCTATATGAGTAGGTTTTGGTGATCGCTTGCCTACTGGAGTTGGTGAACAAAAGTTTTGAGCTATGCATTGGAAAATTTTCTTTAATGTTTTGTTTGAACTATTTTATTCATGTACTGTATTGAGACTTGTATTTGGGCTTATAGTCACAGGATATTATTTTGTTTCAGACCTCGTATTTGTTTGGGATATTCATTATTGTTGCGAATAAATATTATAGATTTATAATTTTTTATGCATTCTTGGTTGAGTATATTGTTATATTTACTGTTTTGCTGAGTCAAGTAGATCCTTACAGCTTATGGATGGTGAAAACCATTCGCTGGGCTTAGTTGCGTACCGTATTCCGTATTCCTTTTAGGAAGTGGGGCATGACAAGACTGGCGCCACATCTTCCGGATGTCGTGGGTGAATCTCAAAGTGATTTTTTTAGAGGAAGAGACATCATGGACAGCGTGGCGTCGGCACATGAGATTGTTTTCAGAGGCCATAAGAAATGCGGATGGATTCCTCCTTAAACTAGACTTTTAGTAGGCTTATGATACAGTGGATTGGGAGTGCATTAAGGAAGTTCTTACTCTTAAAGGTTTTGGCAGTAAATGGAGACAGTGGATGAGGATGTGAGTCAGAGGAGGGAAATCGTTCATTCTTTTCAATGGTCAGCCAGGGCATGAAATTAAATGTTGTATAGGATTGAGACAAAGGGATCCACTCTCCCCGCTACTCTTTACTTTGGTTGCGGACGGGTTAGCAGAAATGATTAGGGTCAGAATGGATAAAAATGTTATTAATGGGCTTGTGATTAAAGGAATGCGTGACAAGGTGAAAATTCTTCAATATGCGGACGATACATTCATGTTCGGTGATGCAAAAGTGGAGGAGATACTATCGATGAGGATGGTTCTTAGGTGTTTTGAGGCTTGGTCGGGGTTGAGTATTAATCTCAATAAAAGTTGTGTTACCCCTTTTGGAGATGGATCATCAACTCCGATTGGGGAAATTAAAGGTTATCTAGGTTGCGAGATTGGAGATTTTCCATTAAAGTACCTGGGTATGCCAATCAAACCTGGAGGGATGCGACAGGATGACTGGATGCCAGTAGTAGAAAAGGTGGAAAAGCGGTCGGCTGGGTGGAAGAGGTTCTTATCTTTAGGTGGTAGAATTACACTTATTAATTCGGTTCTCAGTAGTCTTCCAACGTATCTCATGTCGGTTTACGAACTACCAAAGTGGTTCATTCATGTTGGATCCTGTATGCAAGGCAAATAACACTAGACGGAGGGGGGGGGTGAATAGTTTTATGTAAAAACTAAAAATTATTTAACTTTGAAACTACTGTTTAGTCAACTGGAAAGATAAACCAGTCGACTTAATCGACAGATAAATAAGAGTTTATCAAATAGAAGAACAACAAATCTGTAAGTCGACTTAATAGGACAATCAGTCGACTGATCAGACACATATCAACTATAAAATACGGCGAAATTAAAATTGCAAGTTAGAGAGATCAAACCACAAAGAAACAACAATGCTAACACAGCGATATATCCTGGTTCGGTCCTCCCGATATACGTCCAGTCCCCAAGCAACCTACTTGAGATTTTTCACTATTCTTGAAAAGATTTAAAAGAATACCCTACAACCTTTGGCAACAACTATGCCAAACCCGTAGATCTCTCTCACCACTAGAGAGAGCAAGACCCCACTCTACAACCTATAGTGAACACTAAATCTACACCAAGAGCCCTTCTCTCCAACCGAGAGGACCACTCTCACAACCCGGGAGTGAACAACAAAGAAATAGAAGATTACAACACCTAGAGCCTTGATTTTTGAATGTGCTTTTTGTATTGAGGCTATAGGTCAACTTCTAATCGCAGTCTTGAACTTAATTGTTATTATACAAGACTGAGATTAGAGAACCAAGTATAAGAGAATAAGAGTTCTTAAAAACTTAGAGTTCTTTTTCACAAATAAAAGCAAAGACTTGATTATAGCATTGGGTAACCTTTTCCAATTTCAATCTGAACTCTATTTATAGAGTAAAGACTTCCAAGACGTTAGAAAACAGTTAGCCAACATAAAACGGCAGAAATGATTTGAATTCGAAAATCAAATTTTAAACTTCAGAAAACTGTCAAAGTTGCTCGAACAGTTGACTGGTCAGAGCTTGAGTAAGTTTAGATTGTTTCGTACCTGAACAGTCGACTGCTATCTAAGTAAGTCAACTGGTACTTTGATAGCTGAACTCATACAAGCTTGAATTTGACATTTTTGATTTTTAATAAACTTTATTTTTGTTTCTAGGGGATGTGGGAGTGTGTGCATCAAGGCTATTACAAGATTCCTAAGCATACATATCAAAGATTACAATTTTTTACATCAATTTTCAAGAAACTCTTGTAGCTTGTTCTTGAGCTGATCACTTTGAAAATCTTTGAAGCTTTGAATGATACTTGTCTTGTAGCTTGATCTTGAGCCTTGAAACCTTTGTGTACACACTGCAAGAGACATGTTTAGAACATATGTGTATCGTGTTGTAGTCATCAAAATCAAACATTCTCCCCCTTTTTTATGATGACAACACAATAACTAAACAGTATAGAATAGTAACTTTTAAAACAACATGCTTCTCCTGAACATGTCACACCGATAGATATGCAAATTTTACAATTTAAGCTTGCTCCCCCTAAATAAAATAAAATATGCACAAAATAATACGTATTTTAAAAGTATTTTTCCGTATTTAAATCCTCAGTATCTCCTAACTATTTTTCCCTAATTGATTTCGTTATTTAAACTATTTTTATAAACTCAATTGTCTATTATAAGCCCAAGTTTACGTTATTAATTTTATTAAATGTGAGCCCAATTGTTTAATTGTTATTTTAAGCCCAAGTTGTATTTTGATTTTATTCTGAAACCAAATTGTTTATTCTAAAGCCCAAATTTGTATTTGATTTTATTAAATTAATCCAAAGCCCAAACTTGTATTTTGATTTTATTTATTGTTCGTTTGAGCCCAGTTGTCATCATAAGCCCAATTCCATTTTTTTTCTTATTTATACTTTTAATCTGAGCCCAAAATTTAGCCCAACCTCCTAAATATTTAAATAGTTTGAAACCATTTTAAGCCCAAGCCCAAATCCATTAACCCAGAACCCATTTAATTATACAGATTAACCCTACAACCACCCGTATACAATTTATTCTTCACACCCCACTTTTTGTCCCGTACTCTAACTTCTCCCCACTTTGCATGCACACTTTCCATTATCTCGTAACTCCCCCCTATTATCTCTCTCTCCCGTACTCTCTCTTTCTCTCTCCCTCCTCTGATTTAAACCCAATCAGAATAAAAAAAAAACCAAAAAAAAACAAAACAAACCCAACGAACTCCCCTTCTCTTCCTCCCGCTCACCCTACCGTCGAACCCAAAACCCAACATCCCGAAGCCACCGACACTATGCTCCTCGCCATTGTTGATCGCCGTCCCCTCCTCATCGAACCAACCCCGCCATTGTCACCATCTCCGCGAAGCTCCGCCATTTCCCTGTTCCTCCCTCGAGCTCCACGCCATGGCTGCTCCTCAGCGCTACTTGAGCCTACCATCGCCTCCGTCGACCTCCTCATTGTCGACTTCAGTCTCCTCCACAGTGCCACCGAGAAACCGAAGCAAGGCCAACTCCGCCATTGCCATCGCACAACACCGCTTCCGCAGTCACCCTCCGCACTCGAGCTCCACCCTGTCACTCAACCGTCTGTGCCTCCATTCAACCACCAGTGAACCCACCTCCAAAACACCCCAGTCGCGCCTCCTTCTCGCTCCTCTGTTTCGAGCGCGAAACAGAGATCGCGTCGCCGTTGGAGCCGTCGCCACTGCGTCGCTTCCCGACCAGTCGCACCGTCGCTCGTCGTCGCGACCTCCAGTCGCGCCATTGCCAGCCCTATCGCCAGACGCCACTGCACCCTCCCGCGTGCTCTCTCTCTCTCTCTCTTTCTGTCGAATCGAAGGAAGAAGAAGAGCGGCGATTGGTTGCTTTTGTTGTCCGCTGTTTCACCGCACTCGATCCCTCCCCCGCTGTTTGCTGTTCCGGGCTTAGATCCGCTGCATGGACGAATTCTGATTGGCTGTCGTTGCTGTTCTGTGTTCGGCCACACCAAATCCCATTCTGCTGTTCGCTGTTTTGGCGATCTGGTGTGGGGATTTTTGGCTCTTCTATTGGATCTTCGCATGTGCTTTTAGGAGACTTCTTCTGGAATTTTTCGATCCAACTTTCTTCAGCAAGTGAATCTAAGCGTCGTCAATTAAGGCTAGTATCCCTTGTACAATTTATTTGTTCTAGTACAAGCATCCCTTAAAAAATACTACAAATAGTTAGAATTGTGACTCCTCCTTGACTATCGTTGTTGATCAATATCAATCCTCCAAAATTTTTATAATTCTAAGAGTCACAAAAATTTCATTGTATTAAATTATAATTACTTGAACTCTTTTACCCCTTGAACACATGAACACATGAGATTAAGGAGACCTAAACTTGTAGACACATGGTATATTGTGCATTTGATGAACTTACAACCATATGACTTAGAAAATAATTATTACTTGCTGTTTGGACCACCATTATTATGTATTTATAACACAATAACTTAGACGCCTAATAACAAATTTCCATGAAATCTATACTAGTAAGTTATTCTCACATGTTGCTGTTCTGAATCTTCTTTGCTGTTTCAACCCATTTAACATTAGAATCTGAACCCGAGACCTGAATAGAAGATGTAGCCCTGGATGTCTAAATGTCGATAGACTCCGAAATTTTCGAATTTAGAGTTACGGTCTAGGAGTTATTGCAGTTTTACTGTAACTGTGTCGGTAGACGCAGATTTGTAAAACTGCTGCACACATTTACCTTGCGAATTAAGTTAGCTATGTAAACAGCGAGCGCTTGACTTGAAATTTTATATGTAGTTGCTGGACACCTTATAGGGCATTCCCAATTTTTCTTAGAATTAATTAACATTATTTCAATACTATTTCATATGTATGAATACATATACACAAATTCTGCCTGAACATTTTAGCTGGATAATTTATTCATGTCGACCCTCGATTATGCCATATAATTACCCTAAGCTCATCCCATGTACATGACCCTGATTTCTTGACTTGTTTCGCACACATGTATGCTTGCTTGATAAAATAATAAATGTAACAAGTCGGGGTTTAAGGGAAAGACCATAGTGGTGGACAATATAGGTAAGTGTACTCAGAAGGGGGCCCGTATTTCCCAGTACTCAGTTCATGAACCTATTGCACTTGATGTATTCATGGAGCCAGTTACTCAGCTCATGAACCTGTTGTATTCATGGACACACTGTGTGGTCCTTGAACCTGTTAGTATTCACGAACTCGTTTCGTGAACCTGTTATTTAATTTCGTATTCATGAACCGTGCCTGCCTGATACCTGATAATTGATACCTAAAACCTGAGTACGCCGCCCTATAGACTCCATTAATAGGCCTAAACGAAACTGATTTGACTGTAGCAACCATGTAGTAAAAGGATGGATGCATGAAGTGCTACCTAGATAGTAATAACTATAAGACTTGAACATGAAACTTGGACATGACACCTGTTACTTGATACTTGATGATATGATACATGAAACATGATACATGAGACTTGAAACTTGAAACTTGAACTTGATACGTGTTACTTGATACTCGACAACTTGTTACTTGAGACTTGACACTTGAAATAAAATTTTGACACTAGACTTGGCACTTGTTACATGATACTAGATTTGAGACTTGTCACTTGATGTTAGATATCCCTACAGGTCCACTCGTCATATGTTTTACCATTAGCAGTTGTTAACAAGCCTGTTTACTAGGATGTCCCTCTTGCTAGTTAGTTCTTAGATTCCCACTACTTGTTGTATTCCTGTTACATTCTTGATTCCAATTCCTGTTCCCTATACTTGTACTTGTTTTCACTATTTGTGGCCCTAGCTTGCACTAAGGGCCTCTTCTCTTGTTTTTCCCTGTTTTCCCTTTTTATGTTTATTAAGCAGACTTTGGGACAAGCTACCTGCTGGAATTGGCGAGTAGACATTTCAGGTTTTGCTTGGAGCCAGGACTTGTTTAAATAATTGCTTTCCTTAAGGTATTTATTTCTCCTGCCGTATAAGACTTGTAACGGGCTTACGTTCCCGAGTTTACATTTGATTCAGACCTGAAAACTATGTGGACATTATTATTAGTTTTCAATTGTTTTCTGTTGCTTAATGATTTATTCATGCATGCTTGGTTGTATATATATGTTGTTATATTCTTGTTGTGATGCTGAGTCGATCCTACACCTTATGGATGATGTTAAAATCATCTGCTGGGCTTCGTCACGTGATCGTATTCCATATTTTTTAGAAGCGGGGCGTGACAAGGTTTTTAAAATACGTATTAATACATAACCAAACATGTACACAACCAAGCATTTTAAATTCTCCCCCTTTGGCATCAACAAAAATAAGGAGAAATAATTGGAACGGGTCGGGTCTAAGAAGAGCAAAAGAAACCCCAACAAGTGACGATTCAGTTTAAAAAAAATCTGAACACAACCGCGACAGTCGACTGGCATTAAGGGAAGTCGACTGAGGCGAGAGCAAAAGAAATCCAATAATAAACAGTTTTATAAAGTATCGTCAGTCGACTGTGAAAGCAAGACAGTCAACTGGTCATTAAAAAAATCAAGAAAAGAAAACAAATACATAAGCTTAGTATAAGTTGACCGGAAAACTAACTAAGTCAACTTAGACAAATTTTTTTTTAAGGAAATATCATGATATGAGCAAATTCCTAGTTCTCATCTAAATTTGATAAAAATGTCTTCTTTCAATGGTTTGGTAAAAATATCCGCTATTTGTTTATCAGTGAAAATAAACTCCAATAAGATATCTCCTTTTAAAACATGATCACGTAGAAAATGATGTCGAATATCAATATATTTCGTACGTGAATGTTGAACCAGATTTTTAGACAGATTAATGGCACTGGTATTGTCACACATTATAGAAGGTTTTGAAAAAGAAACACCATAATCTAAAAGAGTTTGTTTCATCCATAAGATTTGAGCACAAGCAAAACTTGCAGCAATACAGCCTCTGTGGTAGATAGGGATACAGAATTTTGCTTTTACTACACTAAGATACTAGGGAATGTCCCAAAAAATAACAGGTTCCGCTAGTACTTTTGCAGTCAGTTTTACTTCCAGCAAAATCAGCATCACTATAAGACAGTAACTGAAAATTATTGGTGCGAGGATAAAATAAACCATATTCAGATGTGCCTTTAATATATCTTAAAATCCGTTTCACTGCTTTTAAGTGAGATTCTTTTGGATCAGACTGATATCTAACACACAAACATACGCTAAACATAATATCTGGTCCACTAGCAGTTATATATAAGAGTGAGCCAATCATACCTCGATAGAGCTTTTGATTGACACTCTTACCTAATTCATCTTTGTCAAGTGTAGTAGTAGTAGCCATAGGTGTGGTCATACTACTAGTGCCATCCATGCCAAATCGTTTGAGTAATTTCTTAGCATATTTTCCTTGATTAATAAATATGCCATTTTGGAACTGTTTTATTTGAAGTCCAAGGAAGTAATTGAGTTCACCCATGTGACTCATCTCAAACTCATTTTGCATGGTAGTAGCAAACTCTTGACATAGATTATTTACTGTTAGTTGATCCAAAAATTATGTCATCTACGTAAATCTGTATGATTAATATGTCTGATTTTATTTTCCTAATAAACAATGTAGTGTCTACTTCACCAATTTCAAACCCTGTTTCTAAAAGAAAAGTTTTTAGACGATCATACCAAGCACGAGGTGCTTGTTTAAGACCATATAAAGCCTTTTTAATTTAAAAACATAGCTAGGGAATTGTTCATGTTCGAAACCTGGTGGTTGGTTAACATAAACATCCTCCTTAATGAAACCGTTTAAGAAAGCACTTTTAACATCCATTTGGAAAAGTGTGAAATTCATAAAATATGCAAAAGATAACAAAATTCTAATTGATTCTAGTCTAGCAATAGGAGCATATGTTTCATCAAAATCAGTTCCTTCTTCTTGGTTATATCCTTGAGCAACTAGTCTAGCCTTGTTCCTAATAACTTGTCTTGATTCATCTAACTTATTTTTAAATACCCATTTCGTACCAATAATATTATGATCAGGGGGTTGTGGAACTAAATCCCATACATCATTCCTTACAAATTGGTTAAGTTCATCTTGCATATCATTCAACCAAAATTCATTCTCACATGCTTCTTGAATAATTTTTGGTTCAAAATCCGATAAGAAAGCAGTATGAGGGATCATTTAAAGTGTGATCATGTTTGAATGCCGTGTGAGATGTCACCAATAATTAAGTCATGAGGATGATCTCGAACTTCAACAAATGACTTTGGTAAAGTTGGAGTTATCTCTACTGGATCAGTCATCTTAATGAACCCATCAGCTGACTGATTCAACACATCAGTCGACTTATGAAGTCCATCAGTCGACTTATCTAGAGTAGTTTGCTTAAGTGATTTGACAATATTATCTAGTGGTGAAGATACAATTTCATTATCTTGAATAACACTAGATGAAGGTAAATATTCATCAAAAGAAACATGCATAGATTCTTCAATAGTCAAATATGACTTATTGAAAATTCTATAAGCCTTACTCCTATTTGAATATCCAACGAAGATACCTTCATTAGATCTAACATCAAATTTATCTAAGTTATCTTTTGTGTTTAATATGAAACACTTACAACCAAATACTTTAAAATAAGAAACTTTAGGAATACGTTCAAAAAATAACTCAAAACAAGTCTTCTTAAGCTTTGGCCTAATTAGTATTCTATTTAAGACAACATGCTGTAGAAACAGCTTCAGCCCAGAAGTATTTAGGCAAATTACTTTCAACAAGCACGGTACGTGCACATTCTTGCAAAGTCCTATTTTTTCTTTCAACCACTCCGTTTTGTGGTGAAGCACTAGGAAATGCAAAAATATGTGTTATACCATTCTTGTTGCAATATTCTGAAAATGTTTCATTCTCAAATTCTCCACCATGATCACTTCTAATAGTGACTATGGTTAGAGATTTTTGATTTTGAACACGTTTGCAGAAATTTGCAAATTCTTCAAAAGTTTCATTTTTATGTCTTAAGAAAAATACCCATGTAAACCTTGAATAATCATCGACTAAAACAAATACATATCTACTTTTATTTAAGGAAGCGACTCTAGTAGGACCAAATAAATCCATATGGATCAATTCGAGAGGCCTACTAGTAGAAATCATTTCCTTTGTTTTAAAAGTGGATTTTACTTGTTTCTCTAGTTGATATGCATCACATATTTTATCTTTCTTAAAAGATAATTTAGGCAATCTTTTAACTAGGTTATTCTTAGAGAGTTTAGCGATATTTTTCATGTTTACATGTCCAAATCTTTTATGCCAAAGCTAAGAATTGTTGTTCGAGGCAACTAAAAAAAAATCATCCGAAAACTCATTTGTTTTTTAACAAAGTTCATATATGTTATTTTTTTCTAATACCTTGAAAAATCACATTTTTGAAAGAAGAATCATAAATGAAGCATGCATCTTTTTCAAACACTATCTTATAACCCTTATCACATAATTGACTAATGCTTAACAGGTTATGCTTTAAACCACTAACTAAGAATACATCTTCAATAATAGGATTAGTATTCTTACCAACCATGCCTATTCCGATGACTTTTCCTTTGTTATCGTCACCAAATGTAACGGTTCCTCCATCTATATCTTGAATGGAAGATAGCAAGTTTGCATGGCCAGTCATGTGTTTAGAACATCCACTATCAAGTATCCATCGTTCTCTTCTAGGTACCTACAAAATATAATTTGTGAATATGATACCCTTTTCATTGGGTCCAAGAAAGATTAGTGCTTGGGAAACCAAACCCAAAGTGAGTTTGATTTACCCCCATATGCAGGTTTAAAATTAACTGAATTACACACATTATTTACAAAGGAATTTATATAAGAAATCCTTTCGATTAAACACTGGTTAACTGGAACCCATATATTTTTACACTGTCCAGTCGACTTATTTTTACTCAACAGTCGACTGTTTTGTGACCTCAGTCGATTGGGAGGCAAAACTAGTCGACTTATATGAGGCTGTTGTCTTTTCTAATAAGACTTCATTCTTCTGGGCAGGTGACTTATTTGAGAATCCAGTCGATTGGTCTTTTCGAAAAACTTTCCATTTTCATGATTAACAAGAATTTTTGGCTTTTCAAAGAAGTCATATAACTTATTCTTTACACTAGGAGCATAATAAAGCTTGTTATGACTAGTGTTGTTAGAAGAATGACCTTTTTCAAGATTTTTTTTTTGAAAACCAAGTCCAAATCTTTTATTTGACTGAACTTGATTTTGAAGAACTTCATTTAAATTCTCTTTTCCCTTATTGAACTTAGATACATTCTTAGATATCTCTTCATAATTCTTTTTTAAAGATATAAGAACTATATCCAAGTTGGAAATACGAGAAGTTAAAGACTTGACTTCAACTTGTAAATCAAGATTTTCTTGAGAAATAGTCGATTAACTTTCTCTAGATTTTTACCCTTTATTTTCGCTTTCTTTAATTTTTGAAAATTTTCATTAAAGGCTTCTAACAGATCAATAGAATCTATATTATCACTTACATCGCTTTGATTTGTCATGAAACACACGTTTGCAACTTCATTAGATTCCTCATTTTCTTCTTCCAAAGATGAATCACTATCATCCCACGTTGCTTGGTAGTCCTTCTTGTTTTTCATGTACTGGTTCTTGGTATACTTGTCCTTCTTGAAGTTTGAGACTTTGCCTTTAGATTTTGCATTCTCCAATGGACAGTCCTTCTTCATGTGACCTATCTTATTGCATTTGAAACAAGTAGGAGGTTCATTAGTATCCTTTAATCTTGAATTAAATTTACCTTTGCAAAGGAATTTTTTGAATTTCCTTGTGAACATAGCCCTTTCTTCTTCATCATCTTCATCATCTTCTAATTCAGACATAACCTTGAAAGAAAGAGTTTTCTTTTTGGCTTGTTGCGGTTCTAAGTCCTTCTTGCGCTCCTCCAATTGTACTTCATAAGTCATTAGATTTCCAACAAGATTTTCAAGCAAAAGTTGTGTTAAATCATTGGCTTCTTCAATTGCGGTAGTCTTCTTTTCCCATTCAGGGGTAAGAGCGCGAAGAACCTTTCTCACCATCTCTGCTTGCGTATATGTTTTGCCAAGAGCCACAAGGGAATTTGTGATGTCAGTGAATCTTGTTATCATCTTCGATACACTTTCATTCTCCTTCATTCGGAACATCTCGAACCTGTGAACAAAAACAGATATTTTAGATTCCTTGACCTTATTTGTGCCTTCATGTGTTACCTCAAGAGTATGCCATATTTGGTATGCCGTTGTTGCGGTTGACACACGGTTGAATTCTTCTTTGTTAAGTGCACAAAAGAGAGCATTCATCGCCTTTGCATTGTTCATGGTATTACTCTTCATATCGTCATTCCATTGAGCATAAGGAAGAGTAGGCAACGTAAACTCCGTGTCGGTCATGTTCCAAATTTCATAGTTGATGGATTGTAAGTAAATCTTCATTCTACATTTTCAGTAATTGTAGTTTGTTCCATCAAAGAGAGGCGGCCTTTGTGTAGATTGACCTTCATGGTATTGATTTGCATAAGTAGATGCCATTACGATTAACCAGGCTCTGATACCAAGTGTTGGATCCTGTATGCAAGGCAGATAACACTAGGGGGGGTGAATAGTGTTATGTAAAACCTAAAAATTATTTAACTTTGAAACTACTGTTCAGTCGACTAGAAAGACAAACCAGTCTACTGAATCGATTAATAAAAACGAGTTTATCAAATAGAAGAACAACAAATCTGTAAGTCGACTTAATAGGAAAATCAGTCGACTGATCAGACACAAATAAACTATAAAATGCAACGAAATTAAAACTGCAAGTTAGAGAGATCAAACTACAGAGAAACAACATTGCTAACACAGCGATATATCCTGGTTCGGTCCTCCCGACCTACGTCCAGTCCCCAAGCAACCCACTTGAGATTTTTCACTATTCTTGAAAAGATTTACAAGAATACTCTACGACCTTTGGCAACAACTATGCCAAACCCGTAAACCTCTCTCACCACTAGAGAGAGCAAGATCCCACTCTACAACTCGAGTGAACACTGACTCTACACCAAGATCCCTTCTCTCCAACCGAGAGGACCACTCTCACAACCCGAGAGTGAACAACAAAGAAATAGAAGATTACAACACCTAGAGCCTTGATTTTTGAATGTGCCTTTTGTATTAAGGCTATAGGTCAACTTCTAATCACAGTCTTGAACTTAATCGTTGTTATACAAGACTGAGATTAGAGAACCAAGTCTAAGAGAATGAGAGCTCTTGAAAACTTTGAGTTCTTTTTCACAAATAAAAGCGACTTGCTTAATGCATTGGGTAACCTTTTCTAATTGCAATCTGAACTCTATTTATAGAGTAAAGACTTCAAAGACGTTGGAAAACAGTTAGCCAACTACCATAAAACGACAGAAATGATTTGAATTTGAAAATCAAATTTTAAACTTCAGAAAACTGTCAAAGTTGCTCGAACAGTCGACTGGGTTGCCAAAAGAGTCGACTGATCATAGCATGAGTAAGATCAGATTGTTTTGTACTTGAACAGTCGACTGCTTATCTAAGTAAGTCGACTGGTACTTTGACAGCTGAACTCATACAAGCTTGAATTTGACGTTTTTGATTTTTAATAAACTTTATTTACGATCGAGAGAATGTGGGAGTGTGTGCACCAAGGTTATTACAAGATTCCTAAGCATACATATCAAAGATTACAATTTTGTAAATCAATTTTCAAGACACTCTTGTAGCTTGTTTTTGAGCTGATCACTTTGAAAATCATTGAAGCTTTGAATGATACTTGTGTTGTAGCTTGATCTTGATCCTTGAAAGCTTTGTGTTCATACTGCAAGAGACATATTTAGAACATATGTGTATCGTGTTGTAGTCATCAAAATCGAGAATCTACAATTCAGAGAATCGATAAGAGTAGGAGGAAATTTCTTCGGAGAGGGGCTAATGAGGATAATAAAGGGATACACCTTGTTAATTGGGGACGAGTGTGCAAGCGGTAGAAATTTGGGGGGTTGGGGATTGTGGATTTGAGAGATATGAATAAATCATTATTAAGCAAATGGTGGTGGAAGATGCGGAGGAAACGAAACACCTGGTGGTGCAAATCATTCTTGTTATACCGGTAGATGAGAAAATTTAGATTCGGGAGGGGTGGGGGGGGTGTATTTGGTAAGGCATCTTGCTTATGGAAAGGGGTGGCAAAAGTTGGGGATTCTTTCTATACCAACACTTTTTGCGAGTTGGCTAATGGGAAAGAGACTAGATTTTGGAAAGACAAATGGTGTGGTCAAAATACGGTTGAATCACTGTTCCCTGAAGTAGCTAAAGAAGCCATCAATGTACATTCCTTAATTTCAGATGTTTGGCGAAATGGAAGGCTACGAATTCAACTTATTAATCAACCATCATAGGATTGTTTAACTACGCTAGAGCTTTTAAAGATTACATCCATGAATATGGAATGCATGTCAGAATTTCTTAGGAAAACTTGAATGAGGATCTGGTTGAGTTATTCGATGCAATCAATACAAACTACCAAGCATATATGAGATCATATCAAATACACCAAAGCACACACAAGTTTGTCCCGGTTGGGGCTTTCGCCTTAATCCGGGAGAGAAGAAACTTGAGATGTTATTCAACTAGAGAAGATATAAGAATATTACAATTCTCTCCACGACCCTCTCTCAAGCCTCACCAGTAAGTACTAGTTGTTTACAATTAGAAAAACTCTCAAACTCCGCCTTGAATAATGTACTCTCTCTTTTGGCTCTCAATGGAGGCCAATAAAAATAATATATAGAGATCTAGAGGAACCTTGGTTTGATATCTTGATAAAATAACCATTGGATATTCCTGAAGAGATAACCCTACGATAAGAGCCGTATGGTCTGACTTGAAGAATAAGTTGGGCTTCTCACGAATCACCAAGACCCAACCCAAATAATCCATCAGCACCGCGTTCGGTCGACCACATCTCAAGGTCAGTCGACCGTCCCCTTCTCGGGAACTCCTGCATAGTAGGGCGGTCGACTACACCCCAGATTCGGTCGACCGCAACCTGCTGCTGCTACTGTTGCTAACTGTTTCCCCTTGCTTCCACTCCATCTTTGATTATTTTGATTCCTCCATCGTCTCATCATCTTCTTATCCAACATAGTATGCAAGACATAAACCCAACAATCTCCACCTTGGATAGCATACTCATGAATCCACACCTATGTGATTTAAAAACTTCTATACTCTTTTTCCTTCTCTTCTTGAAAACAACTTGTTTCGATGGCTTCCTCTGCTAATTGAATCTATCTCCAGCTGTCTGCCTCCCTCAAGGACACACCCTAGTAGATATAATCATGGTGGTGCCACCCTCCATACGAACTCAACCTACCTCAAGACTCTCTCCACCATTCGACGATATTCGATCATCGCAGTCCGCTCGGATGATTCTAGTGATGGCATACTAAATGGTTCTTTAGGAACAATGGGCTTCGAAACACTTGCACAAGTTTTTCTGTTCCTCCAAAGATGGTAGAGGTTGTGCTGACCCTGCTCAATCCCCCTCTCACCCTTCATCACCTTATGATAACTTTCTCAAACTGATCGAACTCCACCAGGATTTGTGTACCTGCAGTCACGTACTTCTAGATTTCCCATGGATATAAGGCTCCGCTTCATCAAAGAAATATACATGCCCTCCTCTAATGTGTATCCCCTTCCATCTATCATCTTCAACTCATTTGTTTTTCCACCCCTTACTTCACAAGTCTTGTCAATCTTCATTCTCACACAACGACATGAGGCAAACTTTTAAGTAGAAATCATCTCCCTCTAGGAGCAAACTTTAGAAGAACTAACCGAATCAAAAGAATAACCAGAATCCACATCTAAGGAACTTAAAATAAAAGCACTATTTAAGCCATCACCTGATTCAGTGGTACTAGATTTGGCGCCCCTCTGACTTAACCACTTGCAACAGTCTTTCATGTCATGCTCAATCCCTTTGCACTGGTGGCCACGGACCTTACCCCTCATACAATTTTCCTTCCATTCGAAGTACAATCCACTTCCAAGCAACTCACAGAAGTTGACGCTGATTTCTGACTCTCCATCCTAAGTGCATCCTCCTCTAACCCCTTGATCATACCTGCTATAAAAAGCTGTTCCTTGGTAGATTTCTCATCTAGCACGGTTATCATGTTGGATGGATTTGGTGGTGAATATATCAAGTTGGAAACATTTAGATCATCTGCGTTGAACGCTCTCAATTCAGATAAAACTGTATGAGCGGTACTTTCCTTATTGAACATTTAGATCATCCTTGTTGAACGCTCTCAAGTTGGAAACATTTAGATCATCCTTATTGAACTCCACTACATGATCTAGAAGAGTGGTACTTTCCTTCATTGAGAAATCCCACAACTTTCCTTTTTGATGTATCTGACCTTGTAATGACGATCCTGAATAGTCAGTTCTGAATATTGTCCAAAGACTCGCCGTGCTTCTCCTATACCTAACTTGCTCATCGAATACATAAGGATTAAACCCAAGACTTCTGAATAAATCTCCTCCCAATTCTCCTATTTTGTACCGATTGGTTTCCTTTATCTCCTTCTAAGACAAGATCCAAGTCCTGTTGAACCAATGCTTCATGCATGTCTACCTTCAAGAGATCAAAGTTGATCTTGCCTTTGAACCGCTTGATCTTCATGATCTGATCTGCCATCTTCTCAAAGGAACTTGAATGAACCCTTGAACCCGAAGCTCTGATACCAATTGTTAGGATTTCTTAGGAAAACCTGACTGAGGATCTTGTTGAGTTATTCGATGCAATCAATACAAACTAACAAGCACATATGAGATCATACCAAACACACCAAAGCACATACAAGTTTGTTCCGATTGGGGCTTTTGCCTTAATTCGGGGGGAGAAGAAACCCGAGATGTTATTCACCTAGAGAAGATACAAGAATATTAAAATTCTTTTCACAACGCTCTCTCAAACCTCACCAGCAAGTACTAGTTATTTACAATTAGAGAAACTCTCAAACTCTGCGTTCAATGAAGTACTCTCTCTCTTGGCTCTCAATGGAGGCCAATAGCAACAATATATAAAGATCTAGAGAAACCCTAGTTTGATATCTTGATACAAAAACCATTGGATATTCTTGAAGAGATAACCCTACGCTAAGAGCCGTACGATTTGACTTGAAGAGCAAGTTGGGCTTCTCACGAATCACCAAGACCCGACCCAAATAATCCATCAGCGTCGCGTTCTGTCTACCGCACCCCAAGGTCAGTCGACCGTCCCCCTCTTAGGAACTCAACATAATAGGGCGACCGCACCCCAGGGTCGATTGACTGCAACCTACTGCTGCTGACCGTTTCCCCTTGCTTCCACTCTGTCTCTGATCGTTTCGATTCCTCCATCGTCTCATCGTCTTCTTATCTAACATAGTATGCAAGACATAAACCCAACAATGCGTTTTCAAGGAGTGGAGGATAGCAGAATCTGGAGATTAGAAGCAAGTGGAAATTTTTCTGTATCGTCAATGTACAAGTGGCATAACGACGGTGGTGCGAGAAGTGGAGAAGCCAAAGCAATGTGGAAAACATTTGCTCCGATGAAAGTTAAAGTCTTCTTATGGTTGGTGATTAACGATACGATTCTTTCAAAAGAAAACCTGATCAAGCGAAACATACCGGTCAATGACAAATGTTGTAGACGTCTAGTTCTTAGAGAGGACACAGATCATTTTTTTTCTTGTCCTAGAGCTAGGTTAGCTTGGGAGGTTATCTGCATAGGTTTCGATCTTCAAACTTGTCCAATGTCGATTAGAGATGTTTTGGGGGAATGGAGAGAGAATTAGATTAGGAAAGATAATAGAGTCGTATGGAACATCTCTGTTGCTGCGACTATTTGGGGTCTTTGGCTAGACCGAAATGATCTGTGCTTTCGTCAAATTAATAATAGAGTCTATGTTATGATGCATAAATTTTTTGCCTTTGTTAATGCCTGGTCTGGTCTAGCAGGGGCGAAAAAGATGTTGCGATTGGAGGAGTAGTTCACAATGGCAGTGCTCCAGGTAGGATTGGACGGTGTCACTTCTCATCGGCTGGTTATTTTGAGTTGTATTTCTTCCACATGCTTATGTATTAGAGTTTTCAAATCAACATAGATCTTGATGTATGAACTCTTGGTGTATGTTACTTTCTTTGCACTTGTTTTATTAACGTTTCATTAATGAAATGGTGACGATGTCATCTTATTCTCCAGAAATAAATAATAATAATAACATGGTACATTTGCACGTTAGCAACAAATGAAAATTCATATATGAGCTAAATTTTACAAAACAAACACAACCATTCTCTTCATTCTTCATAACCTCACCATCTTCCTTATCCATTCACAACACGGCAGTTCTTCCTTACCTCCCCATTACTCCCAGTTAGAACTCCAACTGCTCCCATCCTCTTTATCGAGTTCTTGAATGCATTTAAAAAGTTGCCTGAATTCACGAGCTTGTCCACAAGGTTACTAGCCCTACCATTGGTAAGAAGAGCAGCATCAGATTGGAACAATCCCTTGTTCTGCTTCAAATTTGAGAAATAGTGGGTGTCGAAAGTGGAGACACTACTTGGGTCCATAGGTACAGTCATCGTGTTTTGTTGGTTCGTGCATTTGGTCTTCAAAAATGAAGCATAGGTTGGTTCGAGGGATGGATCTGCATCGCCTTTTCCGGTGAAGTTGTAGAGCCTGTTGCTGAAGAAGTTGCAGTGTCCTAATCC